>DF357387.1:73630-103162 GCA_000787875.1 Solanum virginianum | reverse complement strand
TTGTACTTTGGAAATCTAGCTTGGTCTCTTCTACACATATGATATTCTATATGAGCATGAGCTACTTAAGCATATTTTACTTACGCATTGATCATACATGTCATATTGTTATTATGTTATTCGTTGCTTATTATTATTATTATGCATTTTGAGTATGATGTCTATCTATTATTGTATTCTATCCCACATATTTAGTACATTCAAATGTACTAACGCATACTCTATGCCTACATTATATTACCAAGTAGGAACTAGAGCTCCTATTGATTCTACTTATGGCTAGATGAATTATTCAAGTTAGCCTTATGTGAGTCCTCCATTCCTGGTATAATGACTATTCTCTTATGTTATGTATTAATACTCTCTTTCATTTATTGTATGCTTTTGACCGTGAGGGTGAGCCCGGTTGGTTTGTCTTGGCCCTCATTAAGAATCTATGTTTAGAGGTATTATTGGACAAGTTACATATTATGTTTGAGTTTTTACTCATTTATGCTATTTAAGTATTAAACTCTCTCTCTCTCTCTCTCTCTGTCCCTTAGCCCCAATTCCCCTTGTTCATATTTCATGTTGTTCTATATTGTTTCCACGACCAAGGATGTGTAATAATATGCTATGATGCTTGTTTGAGGTTCCTTTGGGTTCCCCATTCGCCAGTCACGTTTAGGCCCTAGGCTTGGGTCATGACAAAGATGGTATCAGAGTAATATATTGACAGATCCTCGGAGTCTAACATCCCACATTGATTAGAGTCCTATTTATGATTGTGTTGTGCACCACAACTATGAATAGGAGGCTATGAGATGTTTTAGGAAATGTTGTCCTTCTTAATGGTCTATGTTGTGCTTTAGAAGTGAGATAGGGTTCCCCCTCTAATGAAAGTTCTTTCCTTTTTTAGTTGATCACGCCACTTCAAAAAGAGAGGCAAAGAAAGGTAAGTTGAAAGTTTTGATTTTGATGGATATGGGTTTCATTATTTCCTTTATTATTACTTTTAGTTGCTAGAGAGCTCTAGATTAGGTAAGTTGAAGGTTTTGATGTTGATGGATCTGAGTTTCACTATTTCTTTAGTTATTACTTTTGGTTGCTAGTGGGCTTCTTGTGTGTCCCTAGTTATGATGTGAACCTTTGGTGTTTATCTTTTGGTTGGGTATGTTATTGCTAGATAACTCATATGTGTTGATCCAGGTTTGTATTGCATTAGGTCTTACTTTGTGGCTTGTTGGAGTTCGCGTGGTGGGTTTTGATATCATACTAGGGATGGGATGGTTGCTTACATGTTGTATCTTAATTGATGGTAGGACAGTAGGATTAGATCCCAATTCCCTAATGAACCCGTCCTTGAGAGGAAGGGTCATGGTGTTGTGGTCAAGTGGTAGCAAAAGTGGTAGATCCATTCTTGTCTTAAGGTACAATTGGTCTCTAAGGGGTTGCATTTTTCAACTTATGAGAATTGAAGGTGATGGACCTAAGTTGTTTTGTCTATAAAATTGTTGTTCGTGGTTTTGGTGATGATAATATGGTTCGTTCCCTAATGAGGTAGTGCATGTAAACCATTTGAAGGTAGTACTACAAGTTTAAGGAAGAAGGTTGGATGTTAAATAGGAGGAATGGGAGTTTTGGTGGTAAGAGATTGCCTTCCTAGGTCGTGTGATGCCGAGTGATGGTATTAAGGTGAATCCTAGTAAGACGAAGGTTATTAGAGATTAGCCTAGACCTTGACTTCTTTTAGTTAGGAGCTTCTTAAGTTTAGCGGGCTATTAGTGGAGTTTGTGAATAAGCTCTCTTATATTGCTTCCCCTATGATTTAGTTGACCCTAAGTAAGGCCAATGTGGTGACCAACATTTTGAGTGGGGTGATTTGATAGGTTCGGGAGTTGAAATTTCTTATTTTGTTCCTTTGTCCTAGTAGGATTCATGTGTATGAGGGTTGATCCTTGATCCCTTCCAATTGAGGAGACCTGAAATTTTTTTCAAGGAAACCTACATGGATTTTACTTATTTTAATTTGGGATTTAATATTATGATTCCTAAAATTCTATTGATACATGAGTAGTTTTTAGTTGATTATTTTAATATGATTTAATATATGAAAATTTACTTGGGGACTATGAAGTTATAAGTATGCATGTTCCCTTTTTGAATTAATTTTGCATGAGAGATTACACTATGGATTTTAATATAGAATTAATTATGTTTCTACTTCAACTTCATATTATAAATATTGATTTGTAGAAGTCTTAATTACCCGTGTCATTTCCTTATTGTTCATAGTATATACATTTATCTACACAGATTATTTTGAAAATTATATTATGGGTAAGCCCAATTTCGTTTTATAGTATGATTTGATAAAAATTTGGTTATGACAATATTGTGATCACATGTATGTCTTTGATTTTGGCTTTTAAACATTTTGGGTGCTTGCACCATTTCGGTATGTGAATAGGCTATTCCTATGCATAAGCATTATGACCATAAAATTATGATTCTGGCATTTGAGCCTAAGTATGAATTATTATGAATGATGTTTGCCTTTTAAGTGCAATTGTGCATTGAAATTATTTTGAAATGGACTATTACCTCTTTGAAAGTATGTACATGTATATTATAAGTATTCTTGTGGGATAATGACCTAGCTTGTTGTGTTGGGGGTCTTGGAGTAGTTTGGGCTACTTGCATAGCATGTTATTAATGAGTGTAGAACTCGTAATGTTGTAATATGATGGGTAAGGATGGTCGATCTATTTGGTCAAGCTACAATAGGTTAGTCACTATTCTAAGATTGATCTTTGGTTCGCGTTTTGCTCCCAAGTGTGGATGAGGGTAGGTAATAACCCTAAGTGTCCTATTGAATTAGGAATAAGTATTTTGGTTGTTGATGGAGTTATTTGGTGGGCTTGTACACTAGTGGTGTTTGTGGATCTCTTGAATAGGGTCTTAAAACCCTACCTTGATATGTTTGTGGTGGTCTCTAGTCATAATGTATTGATTTGTTTAGAGCATGTGAATCATTTGGGGATAGTGTTGCAAGACTTGGAGGATGAGAGCTTGTTTGCTAAATATGATATCTGTACATAGTGGATAGCAAGAAGGTCGTTAGAGTTCTTCATGAATTATGAATGAATGTGCATTATTTTTCCCCGGTAAGGATAATGTTGCGGTCGGTACTCTAGGTACCCTAGCATGTTTGTTGATGGTTGTAAAAAGAAGACTAGTGGGGTCCATTGATGGTTAGGTTGGAAGTTAAGTTGAGGGAAGTTGAGCATGGTGGTGTAGCATTCTTGATGGTTTGAAATCTTCTTGGGTTAAGAGGTCTAGATTAGGCAAGGTCTTGATTCCGCCTTATTAGAGTTGGAAGTTTTAGGTGAGAAGATAATAGAGTGGGGGTTGTCTCGCAAATGGGAGATGGTGGTTATGGTACTAAGTGGGTTAGGTGTATTTAAGGTTGACAATTAAGTTGAGGATTGTGAGTCCTTATAGAGTGTTAAGGGAGGTTGGTTAGGTTGCATAAGTTTGGGAATTGACTATGGTATGGTTATCGTTTGTCCAATTTTTCATGCTTTTAGGTTGAAGGGATATGGTGATGACTCTAGTGCTATAGAATTGGTGAGATTGTGGGTGTTATGGAGGATAAGTTACCTTAGGAAGAGGTCCCGGTGGAGGTATTGAATGGAATGGTTGAAGAAGTTTATTGGTAAGGGGGTAGTGTTCGTCAAGGCCTATTGGAAGAATCGCCAAGTCGAACGTGTCTCTCGGGTAGCCAAAGCGGGCATGGAAAAGCGATATTCATACCTCTTTCATTCTATTTAAGCTTATGAAAACATGTTGAACCCCTTCTTGTGATTTCAAGTCTCATATTTCAGCCCCTATGTCATTCATATGCATTCATGTTTAAGTTATTAAACTTATGATGATTTTACACCTATGTTGAGATTTTGAAAATTGTGTTTTACATGTTATGTTGTATTCTTGTTGGGGGCTGATTTGTTCATGATCACTTTTGTCTTGTGTGTCTCTTTTACATTTGGGGACGAATGTTCCCAAGGGGGAGATATTGAAACGAACCCAAAAAGTGCCCAAAAACGTGCCTCAGAATGCCTGGAATTTTAATTTCCATATATCTCAAAATCCGTGTGTGATATCAAAAATTCAACTTCATATCTTGTTCAGGGGGTAAAAATTAGGGGGAGAAGGGTCTAACTCTGATTTCAGAGCAATCGAATCAAAATTTCAAATTTCAAATTTCAAAAAAATAAATTTCCAAAGGCAGTCCGCGACAGCTCCGCGACGCGCCTTTGTTGCAGAGCAGTTTTAAGTTTGCCCAGTTTTGTTGTCTCTGTCCAAATCTTTTAAGTCTTCGTCCTAAGTGTTTCCAAACATATTTTTACCTATAGTTAGCCTTATTTCACCCTTATATCATCATAAATATTTTGCAATACTCACCAAAACATAGCCATATTTTCATTCCAAAATTCAAGCCTCAAAACCCTCATCCCTAGCTAAAGATTATCTTCATGCTTCAAGCTTCCATTTCAAATCTTCTTTAAGAAAATCTCTAAAGTCATGGTATGTGGTGTTGAAGCATTGGATCCTTTCACCCATGGTGCCTGAGCCTCCTTTTTACTAATATTGCATTATTCAAAGTTGATTTTACATGTGGATCTTGTGTATTGAGAAATTTATTGCACAGTGATTTTAGTTCATGAAAGTATTGTTCTTTTAGCATATTTTGAGCTCTAAATCTTGGATTTAATGTTGGATTTGATGAGGGGTTTTGATGTGAATATCTTGGGGGTGTTGCAAGGTCTTGATTGATGGTTTTACTATGGATTTTCTTGCATGATTTCATCTCTAAATTGCATGGTCTTTTAACCCCATTACACCCCCCTCCAAGTGTTTGATAAATGTCCAGCTAAAGTTTCTTATGGAAATGAAAGTCCAAAACATGATATATGATATGATTGACTATATGATGATAAAATGAGCTTATGTACATGATATATATGTTCTATATTATGTGTTGCATTAGATCGTGCTCAATTTGGGGTGGTATAGGAGCCCGGATAACTATGTGAAGGGTATGTACCTTGCCATCAGGATGTCCAGGTATGAACGATATCAACCATGTAAGGGGTATGTACCTTGCCACCAAGATGTCCAAATGTGAATGACATCAACCATGTGAGGGGTATGTACATTGCCACCAGGGTGTCCAAGTGTGAATGACATCAAACGTATGAGGGGTATATACCTTGCTACAAGGGTGTCTAGGTGTGAATGACATCACCCATGTGAGGGGTATGTACCTTGCCACCAGGGTGTCCAGGTGTGATTAGCATCTCCCAACCAAATTTGGTATTCTAGGTTTGTCTCTTCCACACATATGATATCCTATATGAGCATAAGCTACTTAAGCATGTTTTACTTATGCATTGATCATACATGTCATATTGTTATTATGCTATTCATTTCTTATTATTATTATGCATTTTTAGTATGATATCTATCTATTATTACATTGCATCCCACATACTTAGTACATTCAAATGTACTAACGCATACACTATGCCTACTAGTACATTCAAACGTACTAATACATACTCTATGCCTACATGACGTTACCATGTAGGAATCGGAGCTCCTATTGATTCTACTTATGGCTAAGCGGATTGTTCAAGTTAGCCTTTGGCGAGTCCTCTATTCTTGGGACAATGACTATTCTCTTATGTTATGTATTAAGACTCTCTTTCATTTGTTGTATACTTATGATCATGAGGGTGAGCCCGGTTGCTTTCTCTTGGCCCCCACTAAGTATCTATGTTTAGAGGTGTTGTTGGACAAGTTATGTTTTATGTTTGAGCTTTGACTCAACTATGTTATTTAATTATTAAACTCTTTGTCTCTCTCCCTTAGCCTCAATTTCCCTTGTTCATGTTTCTTATGTTGTTTTATATTGCTTTCACGACCAAGGATATGTAATGATATGCTATGGGACTTGTTTGGGGTTCCTTTGGGTTCCCCATTCACTGGTCACGTCTAGGCCCTAGGCTCGAGTCGTGACAAAGGCATATGCTATCACTTTACAAGTTTGCATCAAAACACACCCTAAACCAATTCTTGAGGCATCAGAATATACAACAAACCCTTCCAACCATTCCTATAGAGGCAAGATAGTAGCCGAGAAAAGCTTATATTTCAAAGTTTTAAAATTCTGTTCATACCTATTGATCCATACAAATTTCGCTTTCTTTTGTGTCAATTTAGTCATGGGAGAAGCAATAGAAGAGAAACCATTTACAAACCACCGATAATAACCCAACAGACCCAAGAAACTTCTAATGTCCGATGGAGTCAAAAGTCTAGGACAATTTTTTATCACCTTCGTTTTCTTAGGATCCACCTTATGCCATCACCCGAAACCACATGCTCTAGAAAAGCGACCTCTTTCAACCAGAACTCACATTTCTCATATTTTGCTTACAACCTCTCCTCCCTGAAGATTTGTAACAACCACCCTCAAGTGAAACACATGCTTTCTCACTATGGGAATAGATCAAGATATCCTCAATAAAAACCACCACAAGTCAAGGTAGTGTTTAAAACCCTATTCATGAGGTCCATAAATATAGTCGGTGCATTAGTCAACCCAAAGGAAATAACCACAAACTCAAAGTACCCAAACCTAGTCAAGAAAGACGTCTTGGGAATGCCACACTACCTAACTTTCACTTGGTGATATATTTGGACCTATGATCAATCATAGAAAAGTGACTAGCCTCTTGACGTTGATAAAAAAAGTCATCAATCCTTGGTAGCGGGTACTTGTTCTTTATGGTGATTGACTCTATTATGTTATCGGTGATCAATGCATATTCTAAGGGAACTATCCTTCTTCTTCACAAGTAACACTGATGCACCCTAAGGTGACTTACCAGGCCTTGTGAAAACCTTCTCCAAAAAATCCCTCAATTTCTCCTTTAACTCCTTCAACTCCGTCGGGGCCATACGTAAGGGGGAATAGAAATGGATTTAGTATCGGGAAGGAAGTCTATACCATTGTCTATTTCCCTTCCATGAGGAACACTAGGAAGCTCACTGGGAAATACATCAAGAAACTTATTAACCACTTGAACCGACCCTATAGGAAGGACATTAAACTCAATATCCCTAACCCTCACAAAATGATAGAGACAACCCTTAGAAATCAACTTTTGGGCTTTAAGACAAGAAATGAATCTACCTTTGACCACCACATCATGAAATGATAGAGACAGCCCTTAGAAATCAACTTTTGGTCTTTAAGACAAGAAATGAATCTACCTTTGACCACCACATCATGACTTTCCCACTATAGGACGGGCTCATTAGGAAATTGGAATCTAACCCTACGGGTTCTACAATCAGTAGAAACATAATATGCATGCGACCAATCCATCCAAGAATGACATCACAATCCACCATAGCTAACTCAACAAAATCACAAGGCAAGATTTTATGAAAATGAACATGGGACAATTTCTATAGACCATTCTAGCAATAATAGGCTCACCAATAGGGGTTGACATTTCATAAGGATCACAGAATAATATGGGCCTAACCTGAAGCATTTTGGCAACAAAAGAAGTAATAAAAAAAAGAGTGGCATCCGGGTCTATTAAAGCATACACATCAAAATCAAAAACCTTTAACATACTAGTGACGACATCGGGCACATCATCTACCCCTTGTCTCCCTTGAAGAGCATAGAATTAATTTTTCCTTTGAGCACCCCCTTGTTGGCCTCCTCTTCGCTTTGGACCCACATTTGCACCTTGGCCTTGTGGATGACCATCTCTACCTTTGTTGTGAGCATGAAGATATTCAATCAACTTATGACCCACTTCTCCACAATCATAGCAAGCATTAGAGTTCCTAAAATATGGGCCATTATGGTTCGTACCACAACTTTGTTGTATAGGGTTAGGCACCCTACTACTACCACCTTGTAATATTTAATTGTCATTAGTAAACCTCCTATTAGGAGCACTAGAAGACCCTTTGCCTTGGGACTTATGGCATGGAGGAAACCGGCCACCCTTGGAACTTTGGAATCCACATTCAAAATGAGCCCTCTTGGATAAACCATTTCTCCTTTTTCTATGCTTTACCTGCCCTAATTGTTCGATATATGTCATGAGGAAGGACAAATCCATAAGCATGGCGGTTTGTCACTCCTCATTAAAAAAGTCATACACACCCGACACAAATTTGTTCATCCTAGATCTCGACTCGATAACCAATTTTGGGGCATACTTGGAGAGTTGGTTAAACTTAAGGGTATACTCTCTCACATTGATAGAACCTTGATTAAAGTTCATAAAATCAATCATTTTAGCCTTTATTAGCTAGATAGGAAAGAACCGGTTGAGGAATGCAACTTTGAACTCTTTCCAAGGGATAACATTACCATTCACCTTCTCCATTTTCCATTGAGTGCACCAAATTTGAGCCACCCCCCTGAGTTGGTAGGTCGCCAACTCTGCTTTCTCCTTCAAGTTAATCCCTATAATGGAAAACACCTTATACACCTCATCAATGAATTCTTGGGGATCTTCATCTGCCTTGGACCCATGGAACTTCGGTGGATTCATCCTAGTAAAAATCCTCACCCTTGAGGCCGAAGTAAGAGCATGAAAGGCTTGGGCCCCTCAATTGATTTGATTGGTTATATCATGAGCCAACATGGTGATAGCATCCTAGAACTTATTTTGGGCCACTCCCTTATCTTAAAAAGCTTGAGGAGCGGGTGGGGCCGATTGATCCTCGGGTGAACGTGCTCTCCTTAGTATTCTTCTTGGAATAGGCATTATTTAGAGTAACAAAGAACATTCATTAGAGGAAAAATCCTTACATTACTTCTAAAGTATGACATAGATCATGAAAAAGGGAAACATTTCTAAAACGTCTCATTGCCCCTTATAGTCGTGGCGCGCTTCACAAATATCAATAAGACTCAAATTGACATAGTGTGTTGGATTTCAAAGACTATTAACAACCTAGTGCTCTGACACCAAGTTTTTCATGACCCAAGCCTAGGGCCTAGACATGACACGATGAATAGGGAACCATAAGGAACCCCAAACAAGCCTCCTATATCATTCACAAATCCTTTGGTTGCAAAAGCAAAATATCACCAACAAGAGATATAAATTAGCGAATCGGGGCTAAGGAAAGTCTTTGATAATCATAAAACTTCCAAGAGTCAAGCTCATAGCATAAATACATCAAATATTCAAAAAACACTTCTCCCGAGTGAGGCTTACTCATCCCAACACTGTAGAGATAATATACATACATTGCTTCCATTATAATCATATACATGGAGTCCTTTCATTATCATCATATACATGTATTCCTCCGGGCTCAACCTCATAGTATCAAGTGTTCGACATAAAGAGATAATAAATCACAAGAGTAGCATAGCTAATATCCCCGGACTTGAGGACTCACCAATGTTTTTCCTCCAAAGTGCCAAAACTAGCCACGTGGAGGATTATTGAGAGGTGCTCCAGTTCCTACATGGTAACATCATGTAGGCATAGACTATGTCTTAGTATGTTTGAATGTACTAAGTATGTAGGATGCAATGCGAAAAGACATAAGGCAACATAGTCAAAATGCATAGTCATAAGGAATGGATAAGTATAATATCAATATGACATACATGATCAATGCTTGAAGTAAAACATGCTTATAAAGAGACCATAATCATCATAAAACAAGCAACTACTTCTTGGAATCCAAGGCATATCACCTTCTTGTCAGGTGATTGAGGTACCCACCCCTCAACAATGTGATTGGGCATGTTACCCCCTCCCCAATAAGGTGATCGAGGTACTCACCCCGCTACATGGTGATTGGGAATGTCACCCCCCAACAAGGTGATCAAGGTACTCACCCCTCAACATGGTGAATGGGGATGTAACCCTCCCAACAAGGTGATTGAGGCATGTCACCCCCTCAACAAGATGATTGGGCATGTCACCCCCCAACAAGGTGTGGTCTACGTACAACATCACAGATACTTTTCATAATATTCCACACATAAAATCTCTTAATCATCATAAAGTTACTTGACTTATAATTCATGTAATAGGTCATTAATAACTTGAGAATTCTTGGCAAGATATTTTATCAAACACTTGTCGGGTTCATAATAGTTATTCAAAACCATGTAATTCAAGAGTGAAATAATATGGAAACCTCAATGTAAATCAACCCACCAACATATAGTACAAACCTCATGTAAGATACCTTGAAATTCCGTCATCCAATCTCATAATAGATCATAGTTTTATAGCTCAAAAAAGGCATAATCTTAATAGGCAAATCCAATTCATACTATAAGCTTGGAATGGATAGACATGCATTGTCACGACCCAAGACAAGGGCCTAAACATGACATGGCATATGGGGAACCCAAAGGGACCCCAAGTAAGCCTCTTAACATATCATTACACATTCTTGGTCGCAAAAGTAATAAAATACACAAGAAGTAGTAAATTGGGATAACCGGGGCTGAAGGAAATACTTTCATATCATAAACATCAACAAAAAGAGAGTGAAAGCTCATAGCATAGATACATGACATGTCCAACAACACCTCTACTACATAGATAAGAGCGGAGGCCACGACAAGCAACCGTGCTCACCCTCATAATCAATACATAACATAAAAGAAAGATAGTATTAGTACATAGAAAGAGATTATAAGCAACATCCTTGGAATGGAGGACTCACTAACAAGCTTGAGAGACAATCGTACTAGCCGCGTGGAGGAGGAGGATCATCAAGTGGTGCTCTGGTTCCTACATGGTGACATCATGTAGGCATAAAGTATGCATTAGTATGTTTGAATTTAACTCTTGTACCGAGGATCATCAAGTGGTGCTCTGGTTCCTACATGGTGACATCATGTAGGCATAAAGTATGCATTAGTATGTTTGAATAGACTAATTATGTAGGATTTAATGCAACAAGTGATAAGTACCATAAACAAATGAATAACATAGGCAATAAATATCTTATAGCAATATGGCACGCATGAATGATGCTTGAAGTAAAATCATGCTTATATAGATCATAATATGTGTGTAAGGAGTGCCTATTCTTAGTGCAATCCAAGGCCTACTACCTCCTTGGAGAGACGCATGAGGTACAAACCCCTTTATGAGGTTGATGGAGTACAGAGACCTTAACAAGGTTGATGGAGTACAAAACCCCCAACAAGTTTGATGGGTACAAAACCCCAACAAGGTTGATGAGTAAACCCCCCCCCCATATGGTTGCACGGGTCTACCACCTCCCAAGCAAGGTCATCGAGGTACAAACCCCTCAACAAGGTTACCCGGGCCTACGACCTCCCGAGTGAGGCTTACTCATCCCAACACTGTAGAGATAATATACATACATTGCTTCCATTATAATCATATACATGGAGTCCTTTCATTATCATCATATACATGTATTCCTTTCATCATTATATACATACATTACGTTCATAATCATAAAGTTATTCAACTCATAAGACATGCATTGGGCCTTTAATTCCACAAGAAATTATAATTTGGACATTTTATCAAATACTTGGCGGGTGTGTAGTGCTAGTGTAAAACCATGCAAATCAAGAGTGAAATCATGCTAGAAAATTCAATGTAAAACCATCAATAGATAGCTGGTAACACCCTCAAGCAATATATATCAATAATCCAATATAAAACCATCAATAGAAACTTGGTAACACCCTCAAGCAATATACATCAAAACCCTTCATTAAATCTCACAATAGACCTTAGATTCATAGCCCAAAGCATAATAAAAGAGTCACCATTTCATAAACCCCAACATAGTGTGAAGTGAAATTCATAATAGATAAGACCCATGAGTAAATCAACCTTAAATCATGCAATTTTGAGTAAAAAAGTTCTTGGGTATCATGGGTCAAAGGTACCCATAAAAGAAACTCACATACCTTAGCTTTGGAGATGAACTTGATGACGATTGGAGATAGAGACTTAAAGTTCGATTGAGACCTTTAGAGTCCAAATGAGTTTGAGACTTGACTTTATGAGGTGGAATAAGATAAAGTATAGGCATTTTCATGCATGAGGACACTTAGGCCTAAGACCAAAAAGCCTTGGACTGAGATGAAAATTACTAGCAACAAAATACACAAGTCTGTGATGCACACATGTCGTAGAGGCAAAATTAACACATATCCGTGACAACTGCGTATCGCGGATCGATTCTATATAAGAAAAATTACAAAAATTAAAATTACTAATCGTCTGCTCTTTAATCGGGGTCAGACCTATTTCCCACTCAATTTGACCCTTTGAACAAGAATATGAAGTCAGATTTTTGATATTATGTACGAATCTTGACATATATGGAAATTATGATTCCGGGCACTTCCAAGGCACATTTTCGGGCACTTCCATGGCACATTTTCAGGTACTTTTCAGGGTAGTTTCAATATCTCCCTGTTGGGAACATTCATCCCCAAATGTCAAAGAAATGTATTTGAGAGATAAAAACATGACCATTTCAGCCCACAAAGTGATGCAACAATGCACTTAAACATCATTTCAAAAATCATTTCATAAATGTGAACTTGTCAATTTAAGCATGAATGCCTGCAATAACATGGGCCTGATACAGACTTAGATCAATACCTTAGGGTTGAGAGCAATGGAATAGGTAAGGGTATTGCTTTTGCATGTCCACTTTGCACATCCAAGTAGCACTTTAAACTTGTTAATTCCTCCAAAGGACCTTAACGGAAGCCACATATTTGTTCCTCAACCTCTTCACATGTCTATCCAAAATCTAAACCAAAACCTTGTCATAGGTCAAAGACCTTAACGGAAGTCACATCCTTGTTCCTCAACCTCTTCACTTGTCTATCAAAAATCTGAACCGGGACCTCTTCATAGGTCAAATTCTCTTCAACAACACCCACCATATCAAGAGGTACAATAGCATTAGGGTCAACCACACACTTCCTCAGCATAGACACATGAAAGACTAGATGAACTAATGCCATTTCACTAGGCAAATCCAACTTGTAGGCCACCTTACCAATCCTTCTCATCACCCTATCAGGACCAACATGTCTAGGACTTAACTTGCCCTTCTTACCAAAATAAACTCTAACCTTCATGGGTGACACCTTCAAGTAGACCCAATCACCAACCTTGAATTCAAGATCGCTTCTCCTTATGTCGGTATAGGACTTTTGGCAACTTTGGGCCATCTGCAACCTTTCTCTAATTATCTTAACCTTCTCAAAAGCCTCCATAACTAGATCTGGTCCCAACAAAGACACCTCTCCAATATTAAGTCACCCAACTAGTGATCTACAATACCTACCATAGAGAGCCTCAAAAGGAGCCATTCTGATACTAGAATAAAATATATTGTTATATGCAAACTCAATCAATGGAAGATCATCCCAACTACCTTTGAGATCCACCACAAAAGCCCTAAGCATGTCCTCTAATGTTTGGATAGTCCTTTCAGCTTGGCCATCTATTTGAGGGTAAAAGGTTGTACTAAGCTTAACTCTTGTACCAAGACCCCTTTGAAAGGACCTCAAAAAGTATGAGGTGAATTGAGTCCCATGATCTGATATGATGAACAAAGGAACCCCATGTAACCTTACCAAGTCATGAATATATAAACTAACATAATCTTCAGCCCCATATGTGGTCTTAACCGGTAGAAAGTGAGCCGATTTTGTCACCCGATCAAACCACAACCCTAATAGAATCAAAACCCTTTCTATTCTTGGGCAACCCAATGACAGAATCCATATTAATTACCTCCCACTTTAAAGTAGGAATCTCTATGTTTTAGGTTAGGCCACCCGACCTTTGTTGTTCGGCTTTGACTTGTTGGCAAGTATGGCAACCAGATACAAACTTGGCAATGTCCCTCATCATGCCTCCCCATCAATACACATCCCTCAAATCCCTATACATTTTGGTGGAACCAGGATGGATAGAATACGATGAATTATGGTCCTCATCAAGGATTTTCTCCCTCAAACCATCAACACAAGGCACACACAACCTTTCTTGGTACCTAAAGGGCACCAGCTCCCCCTTAAGAGAAAACCTCCACCTTCCTCTCTTGCACCAAGGCCTTCAACTCTAACAAGGAAGGATCAAGGTCTTGCTTTGCTATCAACTCGTCAACCAAGGAAGACTCAGAACTATCAACAACACCACCACCACCATTATCCATCTCTTCCAACCTAACCCCCAATCTAGCTAACTGATGCACCTCCCTAGCTACCTTTTTATCACCACCAGCAACATGAGCTAGTCTACCTGTAGACACCCTACTCAAGGCATCTGCCACAATATTAGCCTTATCGAGGTGATAATGCACACTCATATCAGAGTCCTTAAGAAGTTCTAGCCACCTTCTTTGCCTCAAGTTGAGATCCTTTTGACTGTACCTATATTAGAGGCTTTTATGATCTATGAACACATCAACATGCACCGCATACAAGTTGTGATGCCAAATCTTTAATGCAAACACAATGGCGGCTAACTCTAGGTCATGGGTAGGGTAGTTTTTTTCATGCTTTTTGAGTTGTCTAGAAGCATAAGCTATGACCTTACCATTTTGCATCAACACATAACCCAAAACCAACTCGAGAAGTATCACAATACACAACAAATCCCTCTAACCCTTCCATTAGTGACAATATAGGAGCGGACACAAGCTTATCATTTAATGTTTGGAAACTCCTTTCTCATTCATCGAACCACACAAATTTGGCTGTCTTTTAAGTCAACTTTGTCGTAGAGAAAGCAATGGAAGAGAAGCAATTCACAAACCTCTGATAGTAACCCGCTAAGCCTAAGAAGCTCCTAATCCGACTAGGTCAATAGTTTAGGACAATTCCTAATCACATCAATCTTCTTAGTATCCATCTTAATACCATCGCCCGACACCACATGTCCTAAGAAAGCAACCTCCCTCAAATAAAACTCACATATTTCATACTTAGCATATAACTTCTCCTCCCTCAATCTTTGCAACATAACCCTCAAATGAGCCCTATGCTCCTCCTCACCACGAGAATAGATAAAAATATCATCAACGAATACCACAACAAATGAATCAAGGTATGGTTTGAAGAACCTATTCATTAGATCCATGTAGATGGTCAGTGCATTGGTTAACCCAAATGACATCACAACGAACTCAAAATGTCCATATCTAGTCCAGAAGGTCATCTTAGCAATATCAAACTCCCTCGCCTTCACTTGATGGTACCCAAACCAAAGATCAATCTTAGAGAAGTGGCTTGCCCCTTTCAATTAGTCAAACAAATCATCAATCCTTAGAAGAGGATACTTATTCTTGATGGTGACCCTATTAAGTTGTCAGTAGTCAATGCACATCCTCAGAGACCCATCCTTCTTTTTCACAAAGAACACTGGTGCACCCTAAGGTGATTGGCTAGGTCTAATGAAACCCTTCTCGAACAAGTCCCTCAATTGTTCCTTTAACTCTTTCAACTCCACCCGAGCCATATGGTAAGGGGGAATAGAAATGGGTTGAGTATCGAGGAGGAGGTCTATACCAAAATCTATTTCCCTTTCGGGAGGAACACCGAGAAGGTCATTTGGAAACACATCAAGGAATTCATTTACAACGAAACTGACTCCTTGGGAAGGACTTTAGACTTCACATCCCTAACCCTCATAAGATGGTAAAGACACCCCTTAGAGATCAACTTACAGTCTATATAAATCCCTCCTTGACAACCATATCATGACTCTCCCACTCAAGGAAGGGTTCATTTAGGAATAAAAATTTCAACGTACTGGTTCTACAATCAATAGAAGCATAGTATGCATCCAACCAATCCATTCCAAGAATGACATCAAAATCCACTATGTCCAACTCAACAAGATCACAAGGAAATATTTTATGTAATATGCAAATGGGATAATTTTTATAGACCTTTCTAGCAATAATAGATGCACCAATAGAAACAGACACCTCATATGATTCATGCAACAATTCGGGCTCAACATGGGACATTTTGGCAATAAAAGGGGTAACAAAAGAAAGAGTGGCACTCGAATCAATTAAAAGATACACATCAAAATCAAAGACTTTCAATATATCGATAACGATGTCAGGCACCTCATCAACCCCTTGCCTCCCATGCAAAGTATAAAACTAGTTGTGCCTAGGAGCACCATCTTGTCAGCTACTTCTCCCTAATGGGACTGCTTTAGAACCTTGTGGATGAACCTCTTTGCCCTTGTTACAATTCTAGGGGCAATCCATCACCTTATGCTCAACTTCCCCACAACCATAACATGCATTAGTATCTCTCAAACACGCGCCATTATGACCCCTACCACATTTTGGACACCAACCATTAGGAACCACACGCCTAGCAACTTGGGCCCTTGGAAAATTATTGGCAACCCTCTTAGTAAATGCATGTGAAGACCCTTTGCCTTGATGGAACCAACCACCCTTTTGGAATTTACCATTAAAATGGGCCCTCTTGGCCTCATGACTCCTCCTCTTACTCAACTTCTCCTATTCTATTTGCTCAGCCAAGGTCATAAAATGGGAAAATTTCATGTTACTAATCAACATGGTGGACCGACATTCCTCACTCACCATGTCAGAAAGACCCATCACAAATTTGTTCATCCTAGTCCTCGGGTCATCCACCAAGTGAGAAGCATACTAAGAGGGTTGGGTAAACATGAGGGCATACTCCCTCACACTCATAGGACTTTGTCGCAAATTCATAAATTCCACCAATTTAGATTTCCTATGTTCAATAGGGAAGAACTGATTAAGGAAAGCCACTTAGAACTCTTCCCAAAGCACCACATAGTTGACTCCCTTCTAATCCTTCCATTGTGAGAACTATATTTGTATAATTCCCTTGAGTTAGTAAGCTACCAACTCTGCCTTTTCCTCTGACCTAACTCTCATGATATCCAATACCTTGTTGACCTCATCTTTGAACTCTTGAGGGTCCTTATTTACCTTTGACCCATAAAATTTTGGGGGATTCATCCTCATGAAATCTCTTACCCGAGAAGCCAGTGTTGGAGCATAAGGGGTTTGGGCCCCTTATTTAGCTTGGTTAGCCACAACTTGTACAAGCAAAGTGAGAGCATCCCGAAGCTCCCTATTAGCGGGTGCTCCACGGGTGTCCGGGCTCTTTTTTCTCTTGTGTTAGGAATGATCTTGCATAGCAAAGAGCAATCATTAGGAGAAGATAACCTTACTTCAACTCTATAGCATGGCTTAGAACATGAATAAGGGAAACATTTCCTAAAATGTCTCATAGCCTCCTACTCATAGTTGTTGTGCACAACACAACTATGAATAAGACTCTATTCGATGCGGTGTGTTGGACTCAAGGATCTAACAACCTAGTTCTCTGATACCATGTTTGTCACAACCCAAGTCTAGGGCTTAGACATGACATGGTGCATGGGGAACCCAAAAGGACCTCAAGAAAGCCTCATAACATATCATTACACATAATTGATTGCGATAGCAATAGAATACACAAAAAGTAGTAAATTGGGAGAATCGGGGCTAAGGGAAACACTTTCATATCATAAACACCAAGAACAAGAAAGTCAGGGCTCATATCATAGATACATGACATGTCCAACAACACCTCTATTACATAGATAAAATCGAGGGCTGCGACAAGCAACCGGGCTCACCCTTATAATCAATACATAACATAAAAGAAAGATAGTCTTAGTACATAGCAACAGATCATAAGCAACATCCTCAGAATGGAGGACATACCAACATACTTTAGAGATAATTGTACTAGCCGCGTGGAGGAGGAGGATGATCTAGTATTGCTCCAGTTCCTACATGGTTACATCACGTAGGTATAGAGTATCTATTAGTATGTTTCAATATTCTAAGTATGTAGGATACAATGCAATGCAACAAGAGATAAGCACTATAAATAATGCATAACATAGGCAATAAATAGCTTATAACAATATGGCATATATTAATGATGCTTGAAGTAAAGTCATGCTTATATAGATCATAATATAAGTGGTAGGAGTGATCATTCTTAGTGCAATCCAAGGTCTACGACCTCCTTAGACAGGCGCATGAGGTATTAGTCCCTTCATGAGGTTGATGGAGTATAAACCCCCCAATAAGGTTGATGGGTACAAACCCCCAATAAGGTTGATGCGTAATAACCCCCCACATGGTTGCATAGGGCTGCCACCTCACCAGCGAGGTGATCAAGTTAAAAAACCCTCAATAAGGTTACCCGAGCCTACAACCTCCCGAGTGGGGCTTGATCATCCCTAACATTATAAAGATAATATACATACATTCCTTTCATCATCATCATATACATACATTCTTTTCATTATTATCATATACATATATTCCTTTAGTTATTATCATATACGTACATTCTTTTTAGCATCATCATATACATACATTACTTTCATTATCATAAAGTCATTCAACTTATACGACATGCATTGGGCCTTCAATTCCTTAAGAAATCTTAATACAAACATTTTATCAAACACTTGATGGGTGTATATTGCTAGTGTAAAATCATACAAATAAAGCATGAAATCATTCTAGAATATTCAATGTAAAACCATTAATAGATACAGGGTAATACTCTCAAGTAATATACATCAAAACCCTTTATCAAATATCTCAATAGATCTTAGTTGCATAGCTCAAAATATGATAAAATAGTAAGAATTTCATAAACCCCGACTTAGTGTTCAATGAAATTCATAATAGGTAAGACCCATGAATAAATCAACTATAAATCATGTAATTTTGAGTAAAAGAGAGGTTGGGTATCATGGGTGAAAGGAACCCATGAAAGAAACCCATATACGTTAGCTTTGGAGATGAACTTAATGAAGATTAGAGATGGAGACTTGAAGTTTGATTGAGAGCCTTACGATCCAGATGAGTTTGAGACTTGAATTTAAGAGGTGAAATACTTTTAAAGTGGTTGGGAGTGTATTTGGAAATGTCTTTAATGATATAAGGGTGAAATAAGGCTAAGTATAAGCATTTTCATGCATGGGGACACTTAGGCCCAAGACCCAAAAGCGTTGGACCAAGATGAAAATCACTGGCAACAAAACACATAGGTGTATATCTGATATGTGAAGCAGACCTATCATAGAGGCAAAATTAATATATGTTTGTGACAGCTGCGCATCGCAGCACTATCGTGGATCAATTCTATATAAGAAAAATTATGAAAATTAAAACTGCTAATTGTTTGCTCTTAAATCATGGTTAGACACACTCCATACTCAATTTGACTCACTGAACAAGAATATGATGTTGGATTTTTGATATCACGCATGGATTTTGAGATATATGAAAATTATGATTTTGAGCACTTTCGAGGCACATGTTTGGGAAGTTTTTGGGGTTGTTTCATGCATAATCAATCAATATTTCATAAAACTCTAACATAATTTATAAATAATATTTATAATAAGAGCTACCAATAAATGATACAACTTTAAAACATGTAATTTTCATAAAAAGAAGGATTGGGCTCCATTAGTGAAAGGACCCAATGGATAAAACCCACATACCTCAAACTTGGATTTTCTTGAGTTGAGCTTGAAGAGAAATTGGAGATTGAAGAGCATCCTTGAGTTCCTAAAGTTAGGCTTGAAATATTTGAAATTTTGATGAGATATTTGGTTAAATCTTGGAGAGGGTTCTTAGAGGATCTTGAGTGATATAGAGTTGACAAATGGCTATGTCTAGGTGTTTTAAGGCATAAATGGGCATAAGGATATATGACCCCAAGGCCCTCTGGCCAAAATAAAAAATTTAGGAAAAACTTATACTTGTCCGCGTCTGGTCTGCGATGTGGACCTAATGCAAAGGCAAAAATTGTAATGCTCCATGCCTAATCCGTGTCGCGGCCTAGTCGTAGATGCATACTGGATGAAAATTTTTTGTGAAAATTATTTTTCTATGGGTTTTCTAAAATCGAGGTTATACCCATTTCCCACTCAATTTTTCTCCATGATCAAGAACATGAAGTCAGATTTTTGATATGACATACGAATTTTGAGATATATAAAAATTATGATTACAGATATTTTCGAAGCATATTTTTGGGGCATTTTAGGGCATTTCAGAAAGAGTTGATGAATGATGTACACCATTTAGCTTGTTTAGGGGTAAGAGTCAACGGTCCCAATGAAGGTGGTATTCTTGTGCAAAATTGTTTCAAATCATTGTTGATAGCAGATGTTAAGGCCAAGCAAGTTTTAATCCACATATTGGTGGAATTGAAGAAGTTAGTAGTAGAGAAGAGAATAGAAGTCTTTTCTCAAAGGATAGATGGTGCCCTGTATTATCAAGAATTGCTATGTGTTCCAACTATAGATAGTATAAGAGATATGATTTTTGGTGAGGCTCATAATTCATAATATTCCATTCAGCCAGGATCTACCAAGATGTATAAAGACCTAAGGGAGGTGTATTCGTTGAATTGAAAGAAGAAGGCTATAGAAACATTCGTGTCAGAATGCCTAAAGTTCCAATAAGTGAAAGTTGAATATCAAAGATCGGGTGGCCTAGCCCAGGATATTGGGATCCCTAGTTGGAAGTTGGAGGATGTGAATATGGACTTTGTAGTAGGGTTTCCCCATACATGGATGCAACATGACTCTATTTAGGTGATTACTAATAGAATGACAAAGTTGGATCATTTCTACCAGTCAAGCTTTCATATAATGCCCAAGTGTGTGCAAAGTTGTAAATCGAGAAGTTGATAAGGTTGCATGGTGTGCCATTGTCTATTATATAGTATTATGATGCCCAATTCACTTCTCATTTTTGGAAGTCATTTCAAAAGGTTCTTGGTACCAAGATGAAATTTAATCGAATCGATTTGTAAGCCAAGAGGATCATTCAACCACTTAAGGACATGTCAAGATCAAGTGTTTTGAAGTTCAAGGGAAATTGGAATGACCATCTACAATGTATTGAGTTTGCCTACAACAATTGTTATCACTCTAGCAGAGAGATGGTGCCATTTGAAGTC
The DNA here is from genome assembly GCA_000787875.1 of Solanum virginianum. Taxonomy (NCBI): domain Eukaryota; kingdom Viridiplantae; phylum Streptophyta; class Magnoliopsida; order Solanales; family Solanaceae; genus Solanum; species Solanum virginianum. The sequence goes on along the minus strand of DF357387.1, from coordinate 82,020 downwards.
TTGTATGGAAGGTGCTGTAGGTCTCTAATGGGCTCATTTGAGGATGGTGAAAAGGTTTTTATTAGATCCATGTTTGTTTTGGATGCTATGGAAAAGGTGAGACCCATAAGAGAGAAGTTAAAGAAAGCTCAAAGTCACCAAATGTCCTACTCTGATGTTAGAAAGTGGAATCTAGAATTTACTATAGATGATTAGATCTACTTGAAGGTTTTAGCCATGAAGGTGTGGTCTAGTTTTGTAAGAAAGGGAAATTGAGCCCTAGATATGTAGAACCTTATAAAATTATTAACCAGGTTGGTAAGGTGGCTTATGAGTTAGAGTTTCTATTGGAATTGAATATGGTTCATCTGATGTTTCATGTGTCAGTGTTGAGGAAGTTTATGGGTGATCTAAATTTTGTTGTGCCATTTGAGAATGTGAGTGTTTAAGAAAACTTGACCTGTAAAGAGGATCTTATTGAGATCTAAGATCAACAAGTAAAGAAGTTAAAGAACAAAGAAGTTGCATCTGTCAAAGTCCTTTAGAGGAAGCAATAAGTTGAAAGTGCTACATCAGAAGCGGAAGCAGACATGACGAAATGATACCATCATCTATTTCACGCTACTCATGCCTAAGGTATTAATATAATATTGCCAAAAGCCATCAATTTGCTTACATTGCAGCTTTCCATGTACCTGTGTATGCACATGTACTTATGAGATAGTAATTGAATAATATTTAATCCATGAGTTTGAAATTTTTATGAAAGTGATGGTTAAGTTGCATTCTGCATTCATTTTGGGTTGTTAGTTGTTTCTTACTCCATTCAAGCTTGTTTTTATCACATTTGAGGATGAATGTTCTCAAAGGGAAGATATTGTAAGGTCTTGTATGTTAAAAGGTTTGAATCTAGAAAGAAAGTAAAGAATTAGGTTTTAGTGAAGGTAAGTACGAGCCCATCTATGGATCGTGGTTAGTTTTATCGGCTATGGATAGTCCTAGTGGATGGGGATTTAACTTGGTAAATTTTAAAGTCGAGGCACCAAAGTATGAAGGGTATTTACAACCCATATAAAGAACTACAAGTTATTGATAGTAGTCATACAACAAAGACTCAAAAACAAGTTTTTAAAGTTGGAAAAATGTCACGAGAAAAACCTATGTACAAGTTGTAATTGAGTTGACGGATTGTGGTTTGGCTTTATGGTTTAGATCCTGAGATATGGAAATTTTGTATATGTGGGGTGGTCTATGAATGATCCGTATGACCCTTAGATTGAACCACGGTTCATAGATGGGTGTTCGTGGATCAGGTTCAGAGACTAGTTTTATGGAGTTCAAGGGTGTAACCATATGAAACCCCTGATGTACAAGCCATAGTCTGATCTATGACTCTAAATCAAACTCATATATGAGGCCAGACAATTTTAATGAAGGGAAGTTTTGACATTCCGCCCACACCCTAAGTCTAATTCTGTGTTGTTTCAGACCTATTTCTATCTATGTGATTCCCCAAACCTACAATTACACACTTGTTCACTCCCAATTTAATCTCTCTCGGAATCTTCAATGTCTCTCACTCTCAAGACATAAGAAAGCCAAGCTAGGGTTTCAAGGTTCTTTCCCCTAAATCACAAGCTTCTCTACTAGGTTTCTATCAAGGTATCTGGGATTCATTTATGGGTTCCTTCACCCATAGAGCCCAACTAAATTTAATGATCTTACTTTGTATCAAATTATGGAACCTCCATAAGTTTTATGATATCTTTTTAAATATTTATGTCATGATGTACTTATTGCTAAATAATGAGTTATGCTCTTGAGTTTATATTATGAAAGTTTGATGATTTACAAGATATTTTCATGAATTGCTACCTAGGGTTTTAAATATTATGGTGGGTTGGTAATGGATGATTTTAAATGATGAGTTTGATGAAGTTTATGCATATTCCTCTTACGTTGTGTGCTTTTAAAGATTACATGCATCAAGCCCACTAAGTTTTAACTTATGTTCAAATGAAGAATGTTATGAAAGATAAGGGTTTCAACTAGATGTATACAGAAGTTTATGAAAGTTCATGAAAGTTAAGACATGCTTATGAAGCCCTTTTATCATGTTATATAATATGATGCTAAGGATAATTCTCACCAAAGATGGATCCTCTAAGGACAATTCTCACTTGAATGGATTCCTAAAGTTTAATAAGCTACTCCTATTATGATGAAGTTATATTTCTAAGATTATGAATGTATATACATATGACTATGTTTAATGTATTCCGTGGGACTTGACTTAGTACCAAGAAGGCTTAAGGTCGGGTTTAGTCCAGTGAGCATTATAGTTATCTATCTAAGGGAATCCTAGTTGACCTCTTGAATAAAACTATGATGCTACCATAGGAGCCCTTATAGTGTAGGTTAGTGGATCGACAAAATCCCTAATGATAAAATAAAGATGCATGCAATGTTTCATCAGACTTTTACCCAGTAAGTCATTTCCCAGTCCAATGTAGAGGCATATGGTGAATTCCATGTAGAAGCTCACATTGTATTAAATGTAAGTTACGATATCTAAAATGACCCCAAAAAGTGCCCAAATGTGCCTCAAAAATGCCTGAAATCATATTTTTCATATATCTAAAACTTTGTACGCGATATCATAAATTCGACTTCATATTCTTGTTAAGGGGCTCAAATTGAGTGGGAAATGGATCTAACTCTGATTTAAGAGCAACCTTAATAAAATTTGGAAATTGCAAAAATGTGATTTCAAATGAGGTTTCCACGCCCTTAGCGCGACGCGCCAAGGGCGCGCCTCAGTATTACTTTTTCCCAGTTTTTTTCTTGTCCGATCCAAGACTTTTGGATATTGGTCCTAAGCCTTGGCATGCGTGAAAAAACCTATATTTAGCCTTATTTCACCCTCATATCATCCAAGACATTCCTAAATGCTCTCTCAAACACTTAGACAATATTTCATCTCCAAATTTCAAGTCCCAAAACACATCCAAATTCTAAGGTTATCATTTAAGCTTCAAGTCTCCGTCTCCAATCTTGATCAAGCTATTCTCCAAAGTCAAGATATGTAGGCTTGTTTCATGTGTTCCTTTCACCCATGATACCCAAGCTTTCTTTTACTTAAAATTGCATGATTTAAAGTTGATTTATTAATGAGACTTACTTCTTATGAATTTCACTGCATACCATGTTGGGGTTTCATGAAAGTATGGTTGTTTTAGCATATTTTGAGAAGTATAGTTGTTTTAGCATGTTTTGAGCTATGAATCTATGATCTATTGTGAGATTTGATGAAAGTATTAGATGTATGTGTCTTGAGGGTGTTAATAACTATCTAGTGATGGTTTTACAAAGAATTTTATAGCATGATTACACTCTTGAATTGCATAGTTTTATACTAGCACTATACACCCGCTAAGTATTTGATAAAATCTCTGATTATGAGTTTCTTGAGGAATTGAAGGTCCAATGCATATCTTACGATTTGAATGACACTATGATTATGAAGGGAATGTATATATATGATATTATCTCTATAGTGTTGGGAATTGACCATACCTCACTTAGGGGTTGTAGGCCTAGATAACCTTGTTGAGGGGTTTGTACCTCGATCGCCTTGCTCGAGAGGTGGTAGGCCCGTGCAACCATGTCTAGGGGTTTGTACCTTGATAACCATGTTAGGGGGTTTGTACTCCATCAACCATGTTGGGGAGTTTGTACCTCATCAACCATGTTAGAGGATTTGTACCTCATCAACCTATTGAGGGGTTAGTACCTCATTCGCCTCTCCAAGGGAGTGGTAGGCCTTGGATATTCACTATTAATGGTTTCTCCTTACATATGTATTATGTTCTATATAAGCATGATTTTACTTTGAGTATCATTCATGCATGTGATATTGCTATATGCTCATCCATTGCTGATATTATGCATTTTGCTTATGGTGCTTATCACTTGTCGCATTGTGTCCTACATACTTAGCACATTCAAATGTACTAATGCATACTCTATTCATATATGATATCATCATGTAGGAATCGGAGCCCCACTTGACCATCCACCCCCACGTGGCTAGTACGACTTCTCTCAAGCTTTTTGGTGAGTCCTCCATTTCAGGGATGATGTTTATGATCTTATGTTATGCTCTAGGGCTATCTCTCTTTTATGTGTATGTTGACTATAAGGGTGAGCTGGTAGCTTGTCTTGGCCCCCGCTACATATCTATGTTTTAGAGGTGTTGTTGGATATGATTTGTATTATTCTATGAGCTTTAACTCTCTCTCTCTCCTCTGTCTCTCTCTCTCTCTTGACTCTTGATGTTTATGATATGCAGTTTGTTCCTTAACCCCATTGTCCTTATTTACTATCTCTTATTATATTTTGTTACTTCCATTAAAAAAAATGTGTGATGATATTTAAATAAGCTTGCTAGGGGTCCCTTCAGGTTCTCCATGTGCCATGCTACGTCTAGGCCGTAGGCTTGGGTCATGAAAAATTTTATATCAGAGCACTAGTTTGTTAGATCCTAGAAGCCCAACAAAAAGTGTCAATTAGAGTCTTATTTATGGTTGTGTTGTGCACCACAACTACGAGTAAGGGGCTATGAGGCATTTTAGGAAATGTTTCCACTCATCATTTTCGAAGTCATGCTATAGAGTTGCAATAAGGATTCCCCACCCCTCTACGATTATTCTTTGTTATGCTAGATCCTGTCTAACACAAGAGGAAGAAGAGTCTTCACTCTTGAGAACCAATCAGCTCATGGTGAGCTCCGGGATGCTCTCACTTTGCTTGCACAAGTTGTGGCTAATCAACCCAATCAAGGGGCCCAAGCCACTCAAGCTCCTATACCAACATCTTAGGTGAGGGACTTCATGAGGATGAATCCCCCGAAATTCCATGCTTCAAAGGTGGATGAGGACCCTCAAGAGTTCATTGATACAGTCTACAAGGTTTTAGCTATCATGGGTGTTAGATCAAAAGAGAAGGCAGAATTGGCAACTTACCAAGTCAAGGGGGTGGCACAAATATGGTTTAACCAACGGAAGGAGGAGAAGGGAATCAACAATGTGGTGCTTTGGGAGGAGTTCAAGGTTGCTTTTCTTAATTGGTTCTTCCTTTTTGAGCCTACGGAAGCCAAATTGGTGGTGTTTATGAATTTGAGACAAGGGTTTATGAGTGTGAGGGAGTATACCCTCAATTCACTCAACTCTCTAAATATGCTCCTCACTTGATTGCCGACCCAAGGTCTAGAATGAACAAGTTTGCGATGGGTGTTTTTGATTTGGTAAGTGAAAAATGCCGATCTGCCATGTTGATTAGTGATATGGATTTGTCCTAGTTGATGACCTATGCTAAACAAATGGAGGAGGAGAATTTGAGGAAGAGGAGGGGTCATGAGGACAAGAGGAACTATCTTGAGAGGAAGTTCCATCGTTGAAAGGATGGCCGGTTCCATCAAGTCCAAGGGTCTTCTTCTACATTTAATAAGATGGTTGCCAATGACTTTCCAAGAGCCCAAGGTGTTGGGGGTGTGGTTCCTAATGGTGGGTGTTCAAAATGTGGTAGGGGTTATAGTGGCCCATGCGTGAGGGTTACTAATACGTGTTATGGTTATGGGGAAGTTAGGCATAAGGTGGTGGATTGTACCCGAAATCACAACAAGGGTAAGGAAGTTCATCCACAAGGTGCTAATACAATTCCTTTGGGGAGAGGTGGCCATCAAGATGGTGCCCCAAGGCACAATTGGTTTTATGCTTTACATGGGATATAAGGGGTTGATAAGGTGCCTGACATTGTTACTGGTATGTTAAAAGTCTTTGATTTTGATATGTATGCATTTATTGATCTAGGTGCCACTAGTTCTTTTGTTACCCCCTTTGTTGCCAAAAAGTTTCACATTAAGCCCGAATTATTGTGTGATTCATATGAGGTGTCTACTCTTATTGGTGCATCTGTGTTGCAAGAAAGTTCTATAGAAATTGTTGCTTTTGCATTTTGCATAAAATATTGCCTTGTGATCTTGTTAGGTTGGATATGTTTAATTTTGACATCATTCTTGGGATGGATTGGTTGCATGCATACTATGCCTCTATTGATTGTAGAACCCATATGGTCAAATTCCAATTCCTAATTGAACTCGTTCTTGAGTGGAAAAGTCATGAAGTGGTAGTCAAAGGTAGAATAATCTCTTGCATTAAAGCCCGTAAGTTGATCTCTAATGGGTGTCTTTATCATCTTCTAAGGGTTAAGGATATAGAATAATGGGTGTCTTTATCATCTTGTGAGGGTTAAGGTTGTCGAGTGTAAATTTCCTTCTATAGAGTTAGTTCTAGTTGTAAATGAATTCCTTGATGTCATCCTAAATGACTCCTTGATGTTCCTCCTGAAAGGGAGATATATTTTGGTATAAAACTCCCCCCCGATACTCAACTCATTTCTATTCCCCGTTACCATATGGCCTCGGCGGAGTTAAAGGAGTTTAAGGAGCAATTGAGGGACTTGTTGGAGAAGGGTTTCATTTGGCCTAGCCAATCACCTTAGGGTGCACCATTGTTGTCTGTTAAAAAGAAGGATGGATATGTTAGAATGTGTATCGACTATGGCAACTTAATAGGGTCACCATCAAGAATAGGCATCCTTTTCCAAAGATTGATGATTTGTTTCACCAATGGCAAGGGGCTAGATATTTCTCTAAGATTGATCTTTGGTCTGGGTACCATGAAGTGAAGGTGAGGGAGTGTGATATTCCTAAGACAGCCTTCCAAACTAGGTATGTGCATTTTGAGTTGTTGTGAAGTCCTTCGGGTTGACCAATGCACCGGCCATCTTCATGGATGTTATGAATAGGGTCTTCAAACCCTACCTTGACTCATTTGTTATGGTCTTCATTGATGATATTTTAATCTATTCTCATAGTGAGGAGGAGCATATGGGTCATTTGAGGATAGTGCTACAAAGATTGAGGGAAGGGAAGTTGTATGCTAAGTATGAAAAATGTGAATTTTGGTTAAGAGAGGTTGCTTTCCTAGGTCATGTGGTGTCGGGGGATGGTATTATTGTAGACCCTAAAAAGATAGATATGATTAGAAATTGGCCTAGAACATTGAGTCCGTCAGATATTAGGAGCTTCTTGGGCTTAGCGGGTTACTATTAGAGGTTTGTGGATAGGTTCTTGTCTATTGCTTCTCCCACGACAAAGTTGACTCAAAAGAAAGCCAAATTTATATGGTCCAATGAGTGTCAAAGGTGTTTCCAAACATTGAAATATAAGTTTGTGTCTGCTCCTATATTGTCACTACTGAAAGGGCTAGAGGGAATTTTTATGTATTATGATGCTTCTTGGGTTGGTTTGGGTTGTGTGTTGATGTAAAATGGTAAGGTCATAGCCTACGCTTCTAGACAAGTCAAAGTGTATGAAAAGAATTATTCAACCCATGATCTTGAGCTAGCCGCTGTGGTATTTGTATTAAATATTTTTGGTCACTATTTGTATGGGTGCATGTTGATGTGTTCACCGATCATAACAGCCTCCAATATCTCTTCACTTAAAAAGATCTCAACTTGAGGCAAAGAAGGTGGTTAGAACTTTTTAAGGATTAAGATATGAGTGTGTATTTTCACCCCGGTAAGGATAATGTGGTGGCAGATGCTTTGAGTAGGGTGTCTACTGGTAGCCTTACTCATGTTTATGATGGTGACATAAGGGTGGCTAAGGAGGTCCATCAATTGGCTAGATTGGGAGTTAGGTTGGAAGAGGGTGATGATGGTGGTGTTATTTTTGTTGGTGGTTCTAAATCTTCATTTGTTGAGGAGGTAAAAGCTAAGCAAGATCTTGATCCCTCCTTGTTAGAATTGAAGGCCTTAGTGAGAGGGGGCAGAGTGGAGGTTCTCTCCGAAGGGAGAGATGGTGCCCTTAGGTACTAAGTTAGGTTGTGTTTGCCTTGTGTTGATGGTTTGAAGTAAAAGATTCTTGATAAGGGTCATGGTTCTTCTTACTCTATTCACCACGGGTGTACTAAGATGTATAGAGGTTTGGGAGAGGTGTATTGGTGGGGAGGCATGAAGAGGGACATTGCCAAATTTATATCCAATTGCCGTAGTTGCCAACAAGTCAAAGCCAAACATCAAAGGCCAGGTGGCCTAATCCAAGACATAGAGATTCTTACTTGAAAGTGGGAAGAGATTAATATGGATGGATTTTGTGGTTGGGTTTCCCAAGAGGAGAAAGGGTTTTGATTCAATTTGAGTTGTGGTTGATAGAATGACGAAATTGGCTCACTTTCTACCAGTTAAGACTACATATGTGGCAGAAGATTATGCTAGGTTGTACTTTCATGACTTGGTGAGTTTGCATGGGGTTTCTTTGTCCATCATATCGATCATTCTTGGGA
>DF357387.1:56306-71732 GCA_000787875.1 Solanum virginianum | reverse complement strand
TTTTACCTAAAATTGCATGATTTAAAGTTGATTTATTCATGGGTCTTACTTATTATGAATTTCACTGCACACCATGTTGGAGTTTCATGAAAGTATTATTGTTTTAGCATGTTTTGAGCTATGAATCTAAGATCTATTATAATATTTGATTAAGGGTTTTGATGTATGTTGCTTGAGGGTGTTACCAAGTATATATTGATAGTTTTACAATGAATATTCTAGCATAATTACACTCTTCCTCATCAACCATGTTGGGGGGTTTGTACCTCATCAACCTATTGAGGTGTTTGTACCTCATTCGCCTCTCTAAGGGGGTGGTAGGCCTTAGATATTTACTATTAATGGTCTCTCCTTCACATGTATTATGTTCTATATAAGCATGATTTTACTTCAAGCATCATTTATACATGTCATGTTGCTATATGTTCATCCATTGCCTATGTTATGTATTTTGCTTATGATTCTTATCACTTGTTGCATTGCATCCTACATACTTAGTACATTCAAATGTACTAATGCATACTCTATGCCTACATGATGTTACCATGTAGGGACCAGAGCCCCACTTGATCATCCACCTCCACGTGGCTAGTACGACTTCTCTCAAGGTCTTTAGTGAGTCCTCCATTTTAGGGATGACATTTATGATCTTATGTTATGTTCTAGGGCTATCTCTCTTTTATGTTTATGTTGACTATGAGGGTGAGCTCGGTAGCTTGTCTTGGCCCCCGGTAAGTATCTAAGTTTTAGAAATGTTGTTGGATATGATTTGTATTATGCTATGAGATTTGACTCTTTCTCTCTCTCTCTCTCTCTCGCTCTCTCTTGACTCTTGATGTTTATGATGTGAAATTTGTCCCTTAGCCCCGTTGTCCCTATTTACTATCTCTTGTTGTATTTTATTGCTTCCATGACCAAGGATATATAATGATATGTAAAGAGGCTTTCTTGGGGTCCCTTCATTTCCCCATGCATCGTGTCACGTCTAGGCCCTAGGCTTGGATCGTGGCAATATTCTCTTACAAAATATGTATACATTGACTTAAGATTTTTATGTTGCTTCAAATTATGCTTTAAAGATGCATTGATCATCCATCATCTTTGACCCTTATTCATTTACTGTGCTTATGCATATTGATTATTATGATATTGTGCTCCTTCTTGCATTGCATCCCATGTATGTAGTTCATTCAAAGTAATAACACATACTTTTTCCTACACAATGTCACTATGTAGGGACTAGTGCTCCTCCTTCTCCTCCATGTGGCTAGTTTGAATTGTTGAAGACCAAGATTTTGTGAGTTCTCTAATTTAGGGACAATAGCATACTCTCTTTTCATCTTATGACTTTTAGACTATCTGGTTCTTTCTCTTTATTACTTTTATTTAATGGTGAGCTATGGAAATGTCCTACTCCCCACCAAGTCTAATGTTTGAGGTATTCCGGGACAAGTATGAAGGTTTATGACCTAGTCTCATTTTATTCTTAATTCTCCCTTAGTCCTATTTCCTAGTATTTTGTGCATTTATTTATGTCAATTACCTATGAAATGCTTGTTGAATGCTAAAAGGCTTGGGTGATGTTTCCTCAGGTTCCTTATTCATCATGTTATGACTAAGCCACAAGGATCAGGTCGTGACAAAACCAATATTAGATCTAAGTATTATTTTGACTTGACAACACTACCAAAGATGATTCGTATCCATTTTACACATGTATACTTCCCTCATTGGAATCACTCACCCTTACTGCCCAATGGGTAAATTGATATTTATCTTTTATCAACTCCCTCTTCCAATATTATATAAGCCACACTTACCATGGATACTCTACTAAGTGCATCGGCTACTACATTTGCATTGCAAGGATAATACAACAAACTCATGTCATTGTCCTTGAGGAGTTCAAGCCATCTCGTTTGCCTCAAATTTAGGTCCCTTTAGATAAACATATATTGTAAACTCTTATGATCGATGAACACATGGAGATGAAACTCGTAGAGATAGTGATGCCATATCTTCAATGCAAAGATAACCGCCCAATTTAACATCATGGGTTGGATAACTTTATTCATGCTCCTTTAATTGCCTAGAGTCATAGGCTATGGCCTTTCCATTTTGCATTAGGAAACAACCTAAAATAACATATTAGGCATCACAATACACCACAAACTCATCCAAACCTTCTGAAAATGTCATGTTAGGGGCCGAAGTAAGTCGATCATTCCAATTAAGGAAACTTTTCTCACATTCATTCAATCATTGGAATTTGGCCTTCCTTTGAGTCAATTTCATTATGGGTGAAGCAATAGATGAGAACCCTTCAATAAATCTTCTACAGTAGCTGGAAAAACCTTTGAGGCTCCTAACATTCAAAGGAGATAATGCTCTAAGCCAATTTGTCACCACCTCCATCTTTATTAGATCAACCACAATCTCGTAATTGGACACCACATGCCCAAGAAATTCCACTTCGTTTAACCAAAATTCACATTTGTTAAACTTTGCATACAATTTCTTATCCCTCAAATTTTGACATACAACCCCCAAGTGTTCCTTTTTTTCTTTCTTACTCCAAGAGTAAATAATGATTTTCAATAAACACCACCACAAACATGTCAAGATAAGGCTTGAAGACCCTATTCATTAAATCCATGAACACCACCAAAGTATTGGTCAACCCAAATAACATGAATAGGAATTTGAAGTGATCATACCTTGTTTGAAATGCCATCTTTGGAATGCCATACTCCCTTATCATCATAGTCCAATCAGAGATCAATTTTGGAGAAGTTACTAGCCCATTGCAATTCGCTGAACAAGTCATCTATTCTTAGCATTGGGTACTTATTCTTCATCGGAACCTTGTTCAGTTGCCAACAGTCTATGCACATCTGAAGTGACCTATCTTTCTTTCTTACAAACAATATGAGAGCGACTTATGGCAACCTACTTGGTCTGATAAAATGTTTCTCAAACAAATCCCTCAATTATTCCTTCAACTCCAAGACTTCCATATGATGTGGAGTGATGGAAATAGGTTGGGTACTGGGAAGAAGCACTTTGCCAAAGTTTATTTCCCTTTCAAAAATAATATGGCGTAGGTCATTGAGAAAGACATTGGGGAACTCTTGACAACAGGAATTGACTCAAGAAAAGGGACTTCATAGGTGACATCCCTAACTCTCACAATATAATAGACATATCCCATAGAAATCATCTTATGGATGTTAAGATAGGAACTAAACTAACCCCTACACACTAAATTGCTACTCTACCACTCAAGAATAGGATCATTAGGGAATTGAAATTTGACCCTATAGGTTCAACAATCTATGGAGGCTTAAGCATTATGAAACCAATTCATTCCAAGAATGACAAAAAAATCAACCATATCAAGTTCAACAAGATCACAAGGAATAACTTCATGTAAAATCGACATAGGACAATCTCGATATACTCTCTTAGCCACAACTGATTCACCAATGAAAGTAAACACTGAAAAAAGGTTCTAATAAGACCTTGAGACATATATTAAACTCATTTGAAAAAAATGGTATGACCAAAGACAAATTAACACCTAGATCCAATGATGCATACATATCAAAATTAAAGACTTTTAAGATACTGATAACAACATCGGGAGTCTCCTTAACTTCCTGGCTTGCATAGATAGAATAAAATCAATTAGTGTATTAACCACTACATTGAGAGTGTCCACCTTGCATCCTTTGTCCATAGGGATTAACACAAAACCTACTTCTATAATCCATCACATGATGATTGGACTTTATGCATTTAAAACATGCATTAGAGTCCGCCAAACATTCACCTTAGTAAGAATTCCCACACTTCTTGCAGGTGGGATAAGTTTGAGAACTTGAGCCTCTTAAGACATGGGATTTTACCCCTCATCCTTGATGAATATGTGAGGAGGAGTGTTAGTTGGACCCTAAATAATATACCTTTGCCCATATTGGGCCCTTCCGCTGCCACCACTTCTAGACTTTTGGTTGGAGAAGCCACCACCATCAGCTCATGTATTATTGAACTCCCTAGACCTCTCCCTCATCTTCTCTTCCTTTATTTATCTAAATAGGTCATAAGTCTAAAGATGTCCATCTCCTTAACTAGCATAGTTATTTCGTACTCCTTGAACACCAAGCTTGAAATGCCAGAGATAAACTTGCTCATCCTCGCCCTTGGATCAGTGACCATGAAAGGTATATGTCTAGACAACTTTATGAATTTTTGTGCATACTCCCTCACACTCATACTTCTTTGGCAAAGATTGATGAACTCTTGGATCTTAGCCTCTCTTAGCTCCAACAGAATGAACTGATCCACAAAAGTGCTCTTAAATTCCTATCATACAATAGGTCCCATAAATTCACCTCTTTTTGTCACCCATTGGACATACCATACTTTGGCCACACCCTTAAGTTAATAAGCTACTATCTGAGCTTTCTCATTTGGAGATGACCCTATGATTGCTATAATATTATAGGCTTCCTCAATGAATTCTTAAGGGTCTTCATCCACCTTGGATCCATGAATTTTGAGTGAATTCATCCTCATGAAGTCCCATATCCTTGTAGCCCGGGTAGGTACTTAAGAAAGAGGAGCAACACCTTGATTGGCCAAGGATTCAACAAACATAGTAATGATATTTCAAAACTCAGCATGCATAACTATCTCCTCAAGAAAGCGTAAGGGATAAGAAGAGCTTGGCCATTATTCAAATAAATCTCAATTTTTATTGCTGCATAACTGCATCCTCATAGAAAGCTTGAGGGATATCAAACCTCTCTTAGCACGATTCCTTTTGTGGAGGCATTATCTAAAAAGTGCAAATTAATAATTTATTAGATAAAGGAAGTCTTAAGAAAACTCTAAGTCATGACATGAATCATAAAAGAAGGAAATGTTCCTAAAATGCCTTGTAGCCTCGTATCTATAGATGTGGCACACTTTAGACCAATGAACAAAACTATACTTGACATGGTATATTGAACTCTCTACGACACTTCAAAACCTCATGCTCTAATACCATGTTTGTCATGACCCAGGCAAGGCCCTATGTATTACATATCAAATAAGGACCCCAACAAACCCCTAAACAAGCCTCTTAGCATCCATTCAAGTATTTATAGGGTAATTAACAAATAAACATAAGCAAAAACATATGGATAGAGACTAAGGGATCATAGCATAAATAGAGTAAAGATGTTGAAACACCCTAAAATGTTCTTCGGAATGCCCCATAATCGTAATTTCCATACATCTTAAAATCCATGCATGATCTCAAAAAAACACCTTCATATTCTCGATCAGGGGACAAACTTGATTGCAAAATAGGTATAAACTGAATTTTAGAGGACCCATAGCAAAAAATAATTTTTGCTAATTTTTGAATTCTACTTGTTGTGCGCGCACTAGCCACGACATGCCAGGGGCGCGGAGTAGTGCAATTGGTCATGGTTGATAGGTCTGCATTGCGCTAGGGATGCAGACTAGTGTATTATTTTACTTAATTTTTCTATTTTGGCCAATGGCATTTGGGTCATAGCCCCATGCCCACTAAAATGTGAAATCACCCATGCTCATTTTTAAACTCTATAACTCTCAAACCCCTCTCTCGAACCCCTCTAAGACTCTGTCAACTCTCTCAATCAAATCTAAGGATCTCAAGCTCAACTTTGGAACTTAAAGATTCATTTCAAGCTCAAACACTACTTCAAGTTCACCTCAAAGAATTCAAGGTTTAAGGTATCTGGGTTCCATCCATTGGGTCCTTTCACCCATGGAGCCCAACCTTCCCTTTTCATGAAAATTGCATATTTTCAAGCTGTATTACCTATGGGTATATCTTATTATGGATTATGAATGTAAATTATGTTATGATTTTGTGAATTACTGATTGATTATGCATAACTGTCTATTTCAAGTTTATTTCATGAATTGATTATGTCTACTGAGCCTACACATTTTTTTAAGCTATGAAACTATGAATTATCATGAGATTTTGTAATGGATATCAAGGTACCCTACATGAGAGTTTTACTACATATTGGTGGGTTTATTTGCATTAAGTTTACTCATCTTATTTCTCTCTTGAATTGCATAATTTTTAAGAAGTATCATGAGCCCACCATGTGTTTGATAAAATGACATGACAAGAATTCTCAAGTTATTGATGATCTAGTACATGATTTTCAAGTCAAGTGACTTCATGATGATTAATGGATTTAAAGTACATATTGAATTCATGAAAAGTACCTATTATCTTAAAAGTATCAAGTTAAGCCCTATTTTGAGAATTTTACCTCCTGTGAGTTATTCATGTTAAAGCAAGGGTTCATGTATGATTATGATCTACTCTCATGTTCAATTTAGGCTCACTACTAGAGGTCAAGTATGTTTATGAGCTACTCAATTCATGTTCTTATAAGCTATCCATGTTATGATTAAAGTATTGTAATTTCAAATATTATATGGGATTTGACGTAGCATCGATTGAGGCTTAAGATGGGGGCTAGACTCAAAGGGTCCTTACATAAAGTCTTTAGTCTCTAAACTATATGCCATCATAAGATTATGATTATTACTCTTTCTATACTAGTGGATATGTCTAGTTCATGTTATCATGTTTGGTTTGCTTTGGTAAGTAGACCATACTTAGTCGGAGGGTGTCATGCCTAGTGACCTAAATCGAGGGGGTGTGAGGCCTCTAAGTCCAAGTTGTAGCTGCTTGGTCTATGTTTATTGAGGTCACTTCCCACATATGTATGATATGTATATTATGAAAGATGAATGATTTAGAAGCATGTTTTATTATGACTATTGATCATGCATACCATATTGAGATTATATATTCATTGATTATGATTTTGACTATATTGTCTATGTCTTGTTACATTGCATCCTGCATATATAGTACATTCAAATATACTAACATATACTCTATGCCTATATGATATTATCATGTAGTGACGGGAGCTCCTTTTGGTCATCCTCCATAGGGCTAGTTCGGTACTTTGTAGATAAGCATTGGTGAGTCCTTAGGTCTAAGGATACTATCTATATTAATCTTGTTATTTGGAGACTTCATTATGTTGAACAATTTTTATTATGAAGCTGAGACCGAAAATTTTCTTGGCCCTCGTCCCATTCACAGTTAGAGGTGTTGGTAGATATTATGGCATACTTATGCTATCAGCTTGGTTCTTTTATGATTTTATGAATATCAAGACTTCCTTTAGTCCTGCTTCTCTTTTTATTATATCTCGTATTGTTGTTTATTTTTCTTCCTTGACCAAGGATGTGAGATTGATATATTAAGGCTTGTTTAGGGTCCCTTCGATTCCCATTCGTCGTGTGATGTTGAAACGACCTCAATAAGTGCCCAAAAATGTGCCTTGGAATGCTCAGAATTTTAAATTCTATGTATCTCAAAATTTGTATGTGATATCAAAAATTTGACTTTATATTCTTATTTCGGGTGTCAAAATTAGGGGGAAAAGGGTCTAACCCTGATTTTGGAGCAACTGCATCAAAATCCAAAAATTAAAAAAAATGTGGTTTAGGAGGGTCAACTTTAAAGGGGCATATCACATAGCACACAAAGAACTGGGTGTTCCACAACTTACAAAATTAAAGCTCTTTTAATTTTCTTTCCAACATACTTTTTTTCACCTCATTCTAAGTTCGGATGAAGAATTTATACCTATTTTCATAGAACTCATTTGTGCAGAAATGCAAATTCCAATGAGTAATCCGTGTCGCTTTCACAGACTAGTGTTATTTTGGTCTTGTTTGTTTTATTTCAGTCCAAGACTTTCAAGTCTTGGGCCTAAGGGTTCCTATACTTGAAAACACCCTAACTTAGCAATATTTCACCCTCATATCATCCAAAACATTTATCAATACTTACTCAAACATTTAGCCATATTTGCACTCCAAAATTCAAGTTTCAAACCCTCATCCCAAGCTAAGGTTCTCCTTCAAGGTTCTTCTTCAAGCTCCAACTCTCCATCTCCAGTCTTCACCAAGTTCATCTCTAAGCTAAGGTACGTGAGTTTCTTTCATGGGTTCCTTTCACCCAAGTTATGAATTTGAATCTCCAGTCTTCACCAAGTTCATCTCCAAGCTAAGGTATGTTGGTTTCTTTCATGGGTTCCTTTCACGCATGATACCCAAGCCTCCTTTTACTCAAATTACATGATTTAAGGTTGATTTAAAAATGGCTCTTGCATATTATGTAATTCACTGCACACTATGTTAAAGCTATGTAATGTTGTGACTATTTTGCTATGTTTTGAGCTATAAATCTTGGATCTATCGTGAGATCTAATGAGGGGTTTTGATGTATATTGCTTGAGGGTGTTGCAAGTTGTTGATTAATGGTTTTACAATTGATTTTATTGCATGATTTCATCTCTACAATTCATGATTTTATACTAGCATTACACACCCGCCAAGTATTTGATAAAATGTCCGGCTAGGTTTTCCTAAGAAATCAAAAGTCTAATGCATGTCTTATGAGTTAAATGTTGTTTTGATGATTATATAATTACTTCATGATAATGATAGGGATGTCTATATGAGTGGTTTCATAGGAAGGTACTTATGGGGTTGCATGTAGATTGTTGGGTTCTTATGGTTGTTAGATGACTTCATGATGATGATAGAGATATCTATATGAGTTGTTTCATGGGAAGGTACCTATGCATGTAGATTGTTGGGTTCTTATTTTTTGTTGTGTTCTTGGGAAAATGAGGAGTTCTTTCTTGATGATTGAAATATAATGGTTGGATGAGCTAGTTTTAATGTTTCCTACTAAAAAGGCCATACCATAAGGTAGAGTGGTTAATGATTCCTTCCAAAAAGGCCATGCCGTAAGGTATAGTGACTAATGATTCCTACCGAAAAGATCATATTGTAAGGTATGGACACCCTACTAAAAAGGCCATATCGTAAGATAGAATAATTATTTCTACTGAAAAGATTATATCGTAAGGTATGAACATCCCACTAAAAAGCCCATGCCGTAAGGTAGAAAGACTAAAGGTTCCCACAAAAAAGACCATATCGTAAGGTATGGACATTCTATTTAAAAGGTCATGTCGTAAGATAAAATGAATCATGTTTCCTACCCAAAAGATAATATCATAAAGTAAGGGACGTCTTATACTACCTACCAAAATGACTATGTCATATGGTAGGGGTATTGATAACACTCTCTAAAAAAGTTATACTATAAGGTGAGTGGGGGTCATTTGGCCCATTTCATGAAGATTTATACAAAGAGGTTTGAGTATGTTTCCTATGTTAAGTTCACATTCCTTGTTCATGATTTACAAGCATGTTTTTATCTTAAGCATTAAACATGCATGTCATATTAACGTTATACCTATCTGTTGCTTATGATTATGCATTTTAATTGTGTTGTATATCCGTTGCTAGCATTGCATCCCACATACTTAGTACATTCAAACATACTAATGTATACTCTATGCCTACATGATGTCACCATGTAGGAATCGGAGTCCCACTTGAGCATCCTCCTCCATGTGGCTTGTACAACTTCGCTCAAGCTTGTTGGTGAATCCTCCATTCCAGGGATGTTACTTTTCATCTCTTTCTATGCATTAAGTCTTTCTCTCTTTTGATTATGTTTTGACTATGAGCGTGAGGTCGATTGCTTTTTCTTGGTTCCTGCTCTTATCTTTATGTAGTAGAGGTGTTATTGGACATATAGTGTATTATGCTATAAGCCTTGACTCTATTGACTCTTATTGCTTATGATATGAGTGAGCTTTCCTTAGTCCCAATTTTCTCTTGTTTATGCTTATATTTTATTGTCACTTTAATGGCTTTCAGGACCAAGGATGTGTAATGATATGCTATGAGGCTTATTGGGGGTTCCTTCGGGTTCCTTATTCGCTGGTCATGTCTAGGCCCTAGGCTTGGGTCATGATAAACTTTTGTACTAAAGCACTATATTGTTAGATCCTCGGAGTCCAACAAACCACGTTGATTAGAGTCTTATTCATGGTTGTGTTGAGTATCACAACTATGAGTAGGAGGCTATGAGACATTTTAGGAAATGGTTCCCTTCTTCATGGTGAACATCGTACTATAGAGTTGAAGTAAGGTTATTCCTTGGTCCCACCAAAGATTGTTCTTTGTTATGCTAGATCATGCCTAACACAAGAGAAAGAAGGGCCCACTCTCCCAAGGAGCAACCGACCAATGAGGATCTTTCAGATGCTCTCACCTTGCTTGCACATGTTGTGGCTAACCAAGTAAATCAAGGGGCCCAAGCCCCTCATGCTCCTACATCGGCCTCTCGGGTGAGCGACTTCATGAGGATAAACCCACCGAAGTTGTATAGGTGAAATGTGAATGAGGACCCATAAGAGTTTATTGATGAGATCTATAAGTTATTGACCATCATGGGTATTAGATTGAAAGATAAGGCAAAGTTGGTGGCCTGCCAACTTAAGGGGTAGCAAAAATATGGTACAATAAATGGAAGGAGGAGAAGGGAATCCATAATGTGGTGCTTTGGGAGGAGTTTAAGGCAGCTTTCCTTAGTCGGTTCTTCCCTCTTGAGCCTAAGGAAGCTAAATTGATGGAATTTATGAATTTGAGACAAGGATCAATGAGCGTGTAGAGTATGGTCTCACGTTAAACAAACTCTCTAAGTATGCTCCTCACTTGGTTACCGACACAAGGGCTAGAATGAACAAGTTCGTAATAGGCATATCTAACTTGGTGAGTGAAGAGTGCCAGTTCACTATGTTAATTAGCAACATGGATTTATCCCATTTGATGACTTATGCCGAGCAAATAGAGGGGGAGAAGTTGAGGAAAAGGAGGAGTAGTGAGGACAAGAGGGCCCAATTATATGGTGGCTCCTAAGGTCTAGAGTCCGATGATGCTCCAAGCAAGAGGGCTGTTAGGGGTGGGGTGCCAAATCCAAGGCCCCAAGGAGATGATGGGGTGACTAATCCTAGATGCCCAAAATGTTGAAGGAAACATGGTGGTACATGTTGGAGGAACACAAGTGCATGCTTTGGGTGTGGTGAAATAGGCCACAAAATCCTGGATTGCCCATATGTTCAAAACAAAGGTGAAGGTGGTGATGTTGATCAAGAGGTTTCAAAATATAATCGGTTCTATGCTCTCCAAAGAAGGCAAGGAGAGGAATATTTTCCTTGATTTTATTGTGCATGCTTTGACATTCCGAAGTCGTTATTTCTTATTGCTAGTAAGGTTTGGTTATGTGAGACTATTGACGCTAGAAGGGCTTGTAATTTTTTCTCCATGTTCTTGTTGCATAAAGTCTTGTTTTGTGATCTTGGTTCAATTTGGTTTGATGGATTAGAGGTCTTGAGGTGGTGCAGGTACATGAATATCATACTCCGAATGAGTGTAGGACTCGTAAGGTTGTGATAGGATAGTTAATTTATTTGGTCAACTACAATGGGTTAGTCACTTCTCTGAGCTTGATCTTTGTTTCGGATTTTGTTTCTAAGTGGGGATGAGAGTAGGTGATATTCCTAAGTGTTTTTTAATTCTTTTCCAGACTAGGGGTGAGCATTTGAGTATTGTTGGAGTTGTTTGGTTGACTTATGTACCGATTAAGTTTATGGATTTCATGAATAAGGTCTTGAAACCCTACCTTGACATGTGTTGTGGTGGTCTCTAGTGGTGGTGTATTGATTTATTTAGAGCTTGTGAATCATTTGGAGGTAGTGTTGCAAGTCTTGGATGATGTGGGGATTGTTCCTAATTATAATAGGTGAGAATGGAAGATAACAAGAAGGAAGTTAGAATTCTTTAAGGATTATGATATGAGTGTGCATTATTTTTCGGGTAAGGCTAGTGTTATGGTTGATGCTCTAAGTAGCCTAGTATGTGTCGATTATGGTGGCAAAAAGCTGACTTGAGGGGTCCATTATTTGGCTAGATTGAGGGATTAGGTTGGAGGAAGTTGAGCATGGTCGTGTAGTATTCTTGATGGTTCCAAATCTTCTTTGGTTGGAGTGGTCTAGATTAAGCAAGGCCTTGATTCCGCCTTATTAGAATTGGAACTTTAGGTAGAAAGATGGTAGAGTGGAGGCAGTCTCCCAATGGGGAAATGGTACTTCATGGCAACAAATGGAATAGGTGTGGTCAAGGCTGACAAATGAGTTACGATTGTGAGTCCTTATAGGATGAAGAGGGAAGTTGGTAAGATTGCATAAGTTTATGGATTGCCTATGGATAGGTGTTTGGTTAGTCTGGTTTTTCATGTTTCTAGGTTGATGGGACGTGTTGGTGACTCTAGTCCTAAAGCCCTCTTTGAGATTATGGGTGGTGTGGAGGATAAGTTGGCTTAGAAGGAGGTCCCAGTGGAGGTGTTGGATGGATGAGAGGAGAAGTTAGTCCTAAAGCCCTCTTTGAGATTTTGGGTGGTGTGGAGGATAAGTTGGCTTAGAAGGAGGTCCTAGTGGAGGTGTTGGATGGATGAGAGGAGAAGTTTATTGATAAGGTTTAGTGTTCAAGATCCAAATCTCCATCTCAAATCTTCACCAACTTCATAGTGTTGATTGATGATTTTACAATGGATTTTCTTGCATGATTTCATCTCTATAATTCATCATTTGATACTAGATTACACACCCGCCAAGTGTTTGATAAAATGTCTAGCTAGGTTTTCTTGAGAAATCGAAGGTCCAATGCATGTCTTATGAGTTAAATAGTGTTATGATGATTATATGATGACTTCATGATGATGATAGGTATGTCTATATAAAATGTTTCATGGGAAGGTACCTATGGGGTTGCATGTAGATTATTGGGTTCTTATGTTTGGTGTGTTATTGGGAAAATGTGAAGTTCTTTCTTGATGATAAAAATGTAATTGTTGGATGAGCGAGTTTAGTGATTCCTATTGATAAGGCCATGCCATAAGGTAGAGTGGTTAATGATTCCTATCAAAAAGGCCATACCATAAGGTATAGTGACTAATGATTCCTACTGAAAAGATCATATTGTAAGGTATGGACACTCGACCAAAAAGGCCATACCGTAAGGTAGAATAGCTAATTGTGACTGCTTAAAAGATTATATTGTAAGGTATGGACATCCCACAAAAAAGGCCATGTCGTAAGGTAGAAAGACTAAAGGTCCCAACTGAAAAGATCATATCATAAGGTGTGGACATTCTAATGAAAAGGTTATGCCATAAGATAGAATGAATCACATTTCCTACCCAAAAGATGATATCATAAAGTAGGGGATGTCTTATACTACCTACCAAAAAGACTATGTCGTACGGTAGGGGTATTGATAACACTCTACAAAAAGGTTATACCATAAGGTGAGTGGGGGTCATTTAACCCAATTTATGAAGTTTAGTATGAAGGGGTTTGAGTATGTTTCCTATATTTAGTTTACATTCCTTGTTAATGATTTACAAGCATGTTTTAACCTTAAGCATTGAACATGCATGTCATATTGACATTATACCTATACTTTGCTTATGATTATGCATTTCGATTATATTTCCTATCTGTTGCTAGCATTCTATCCCACATACTTATTACATTCAAACGTACTAATGCATACTCTATGCCGACATGATATCACTATGTAGGAAGCGGAGCCCCACTTGAGCTTCCTCCTACATGTGTCTAGTACGACTTCGCTCAAGCTTGTTAGTGAGTCATCTATTTCGGGGAAATTACTTAGGATATCTTACTATGTATTAAGACTTTCTCTCTTTTGATTTTACAATATGCCTTCGATAGCAATCGTTATCAACCATGAGTGTGAGGGGATGGAAGTTCACTTATCCCTATATTATGAGATAATGTAGCAAAAGAGTATGCATTAGTATTTGGAATGTACTAAGTATGCGTGTATGCAATGCAATAGTAAACACAGTCGTAGATATAATTAGTTAGCAAAATACATGTCATATTAATAATAAGGTTGTAAATAGAGATAAATGAGCAATGTATTAAACAATGAGTAGAATAATGTAAACATCATAAAGGAGATCTAAATACATGGGAAAGGATCATAATCGACAATAAGACTATGTGAGCTATCACATGAATCCAACGTAAACCCTTACATTGAAAGGGGACACTACTTGCTAGGGTAGACTCTATCAACCTTCATTTATTAACACTAGGGATATATGTGGATCCACTAGACTAGCCTAAAGAGTCAACCTATAGAGACAACATAGTTTTTAGACTAGGAGCTTCTATTAGGGACCGCTTTGGTTAAGTCCCTATAACAAATCTCATTCAGTGCTAGGTCAAGTTCAATGGAAAAGTAATAATCATAATCATGTGATTTTAACATTCCTAAAGTTGAAATCATATTCCAAAGTAGCAAGAATAGCTCATTAAAATATTTATGATACATTGAAGGGAGAATTGTCCTTTCAACAACATTCATTTAGTCCAAAAAGACCTATATGATCAAATTCATTGATTTTATATGTCACAACTCAAGCCTAGTGCCTAGACATGGCACGACAAATTGGAACCCAAGGGGACCCCAAACAAGCCTGTTAGCATATCATTCACAGATCCTTGGTCGCAGAAGCAAAATAAACAAAACAAGAGTTATAAATAAGGAAAGCGGGACTAAGGGAAGCCTTCTTATTTATAAGAGCATAAAAGAGTCAAGCTTATAGGTAAAGCACATAAAATATTTAACAACACCTCTATCATTGAATGAACCTGGGTCCAAGACACTTTTTGAGCTCACCCTCATAGTATCAAGTGTTCAACCTAAAGAAATATCAAATAGTAAGAGTAGTATAGATAGTGTCCTCAGACTTGAGGACTCATCAAAGCTTGTCTTCCAAAGTACCAAACTAGCCGCATAGAGGATGAATGGGGGGTGCTCCAGTCCCTACATGGTATATAGAGTATGCATTAGTACATTTGAATGTCTAATTATGTAGGATGAAATGCAACAAGACATAAATCAATATGGAGAAAATACATAACCATAAGCAATGGATAAGTATAATATTAATATCGCATGCATGATCAATCCTTCAAGTAAAATATACTTGTAAATCATATAACATGCATAGTACATATCACATCTGTGGCTACACCATAACCGACATAGACCAAACACTTGGTGGGTTCATAATGCTTGTTCAAAATCATGCAATTCAAGAGTGAAATAATATGAGAAAACTTAATGCAAATAAACTCACCAAAATATAGCAAAACCATGATGTAGTATACCTTGAATTCCTTCATCAAATCTCATAATAGATTATTGTTTCATAGCTCAAAACATGTATAGTCTCAATAGACAAAGCAAATTTGCGGTATAAATTTGAAGTGGATAGACATGCATAATCAATAAACATTTCATAAAAACCCACCATAATTTATA
>DF357387.1:0-55177 GCA_000787875.1 Solanum virginianum | reverse complement strand
TCCCATGTGGCACTTTCAACTTGTTGGTTCCTCCAAAGGACCTTGACGGAAACTGCATCTTTATTTCTCAACCTCTTCAATTGTCTATCCAAAATCTACACCGGGACCTCCTTATAGGTCAAATTATCTTCTATAACACCCACAACATTCAAGGGCATTATAGCACTAGGTCACCCATACACTTTCTCAACATGGATACATAAAAGATCGGATGAACCATATTTATCTTTATAGGCAACTCCAACTCGTATACAACCTTACCAACCCTCCTCGACACTCTATAAGGACCCATAAACCTTGGGTTCAATTTCATCTTTTTGCCAAATTGAACCACACCCTTCATAGGTGAGTCTTTCAAATAAACCTGATCACCAACCTAAAACTCAAAACTCTTCTCCTCAAATCGGAGTAGGACTTTTCAATCTCCCCCTTATCAACCTCACCTTCTCCAAGGCTTCCATAACAAAATCTAGACCTAGCGAAGCCAATTCCCCCACTTCAAATAACCCAACCAGGGATCTACAATGCCTATCATAAAGATCTTCAAAGGGAGCCATACCAATGCTTGAGTGGTAGCTATTGTTATAAGCAAACTCAATGAGTGGAAGATGTTCATCCCAACTACCCTTAAACTCTAAAACAAAGCACTAAGAATATCTGCAAGAGTTCTGATAGTCCTCTCAGCTTGACCATCCGTTTGAGGATGAAAAGCCGTGCTAAGCTTAACCTTGGTACCAAGACATCTTTAGAAGGTTCTCTAAAAGTGAAAAGTGAATTAGGCACCACGATCTGCAATGATAGACAAGGGAACCCCATGCAATCTAACCAACCCATGTATATACAACATGGCATAATCTTCGGCACCATAAGTGATTTTGACCAGTAAGAAGTGAGCCGACTTTGTCATTCTATCCAGAAAAAACTCAAATAGAGTTACAACATTTCCTAGTCTTAGGCAACCCAACCACAAAATCCATGTTGATCCCCTCCCACTTCAAAGTTGGAAACTCTATATCTTGCACTAGGCCACCCGACCTTTGATGTTTATCTTTCACTTGTTGGCAATTGTGACATCCGGTTATGAACTTAGCAATATCCCTCTTCATACCACCCCATCAATACACCTCCCTCAAGTCATTATACATCTCTTTAGAATCGAGTCGAATGGAACAGGATGAATTATGGGCCTCCCTCAATATCAATTCTCTCAAATCATCCACATTTGGCACACACGATCTCTCACCAAGGCCTTCAACTCTAGTAAGGCAGGGTCAAGATCTTATTTTTCCTTTACCTCCTAAATGAAGCAAGATTTAGAACCATAAACCACCACTCCCACACCATTGTTAACTTTATCCAACCTAAGCCCCAATATAGCCAACCAGTGAACCTCTCTAGCCACCTCTTTGCAACCATTATCAAAATGAGCAAGACTACCCATAGACACCCTACTTAGAGCATCGGCCACAATATTAGCTTTGTCGGGGTTATAATGCGCATTCACATCATACACTTTAAGGAGCTCTAGCCACCTTCTTTATCTCAAGTTAAGATCTTTTTAGGTGAACACATATTGGAGACTCTTAGTGTTGGTAAACATATCAACATGAACATCGTACTAGTAGTGATGCCAAATTTTCAATCCAAATAGTACGGCCGCCAATTCAAGATCATAGGTCAGATAATTCTTCTCATGCACCTTAAGTTGTCTAAAGGCATATGCTATCATCTTACAATTTTGCATCAAAATTCACACTAAACTAGTTCTTGAGGCATCACAATGTACAACAAATCCTTCTAGCCCTTTCGGTATAGCAAAGATAGGAGCAAAGACAAGCTTATTTTTCAAAGTTTGAAAACTCTTCTGACATTCATCGGTCCACACGAATTTTCCCTTCTTTTATGTCAACTTAGTCATAGGAGATGCAACAGAAGACAAACCATTTAAAAACCTCTAGTAATAACCCGCCAAACCGAAGAAGCTTCTAATATCCGATGGAGTCAATGGTCAAGGATCCACCTTAATGTCATAACCCGATACCACATGCCCAAGAAAAGCAATCTCTTTAAATCAAAACTCACATTTTTCATATTTAGCATACAACCTCTCCTCCTTCATGATTTGCAATACCACCTTTAAGTGATTCACATGCTCCTCCTCACTTTGGGAATAAATCAAGATAGCATCAATGAAAACCACCGCAAGCAAGTCAAGTTAGGGTTTAAAGACCCTGTTCAAGAGATCCATAAATATAGTTGATACATTAGTTAACCCAAACTACATAACTACAAACTCAAAGTGCTCATACCTAGTCTGAAAAGCCATCTTGGGAATGTCACGCACCCTCACTTTCACTTGGTGATACCCAGACCTAAGATCAATCTTAGAAAAATGACTAACCCTTTGAAGTTGATTAAAAAGCACATCGACCCTTGGTAGAGGGTACTTGTTCGTTATGGTGAGTCTATTAAGTTGACGATAATCAATGCACATTCTAAGAGAACCATCTTTTTTCTTCACAAATAACACTGGTGCACCCATAGTGACTTACTAAGCCTTATGAAACCCTTTCCAAAATATCCCTCAATTTCTCCTTCACCTCCGTCGGGCTAATAGAAATGGGGTGTGTCAGGAAGGAGGTCTATACAAAAGTCTATTTCTCTTTTGGGAGGATCACCGGGAAACTCAGTGGAAAAGACATCAAGAAACTCATTAACCCCCAAAATTGACTCAATAGAAAGGACTTTGGACTCAACATCCCTAACCCTTACAAGATGATAGAGAAAACCCTTACCCCCAAAATTGACTCAATAGAAAGGTCTTTGGACTCAACATCCCTAACCCTTACAAGATGATAGAGAAAACCCTTAGAAATCAACTTTTGGGTTTTAGGCAAGAAATAAATCTTCCCTTGACCACCATATCATGACTTTCCCACTCAAGGATGGGCTCATTAGGGAATTAGAATTTAATCCTATAGGTTCTACAATCTATAGAAGAATAATATGCATGCAACCAATCTATCCAAAGAATGACATCTAAATCCACCATATCTAACTCAACAAAATCACAAGACAAGATTTTATGCAATATGAACAAATGACAATTTCTATAGAATCTTTTAGCAACAATGGACTCACCAATGGGGGCTGACACTTCATAAGGTTTGCACAACAATTCGGGACCAACATGAACCTTTTTGACAACAAAAGGAGTAATAAAAGAAAGAGTGGCACCCGGGTCTATCAATACATACACATAAAAATTAAAATCCTTTAACATATTGGTGACGATATCGGGCACCTCATCCATCTCTTGTCTCCTTTGAAGAGCATAGAA
The DNA here is from genome assembly GCA_000787875.1 of Solanum virginianum. Classification (NCBI taxonomy): domain Eukaryota; kingdom Viridiplantae; phylum Streptophyta; class Magnoliopsida; order Solanales; family Solanaceae; genus Solanum; species Solanum virginianum. The sequence goes on along the minus strand of DF357387.1, from coordinate 51,837 downwards.
TCTCTTTTGCCTTGGAGAACCCTCTTGTTGGCCTCCTCTTCCCTTTAGACCTATATCTACACCTTGGCCTTGTGGACGACCATCTCTACCTTTGTTTTGAGAATAAGGACAATCTATCACCTTATGACCCACTTCACCATAACCATAACAAGCATTACAGTTTCTCAAACATGGGCCATTATTATTCTTACCACATATTTGGCATATAGGGTTAGGCATCCCACCACCACTACCACCACCTTAGAATCTTAGATTATCACTAGTAAATCACTTATTAGGAGCAGAGAAAGACCCTTGGCCGTGGAACATATGGCTTGAGGAAATTGACCACCCTTTGAACCTTGGAATCTACCTTTAAAATTAGCCCTCTTGGACTCACCACTTCTTCTAAGCTTTTCGCCTTCTAGTTGCTCGACATATATCATAAGATAGGATAAGTCCATATCACCCACTAACATAGTGGTACGATATTCCTCATTAACCAAGTCGGACACTCCCAACACAAATTTGTTCATCCTTGATCTCGGCTCGGCAACTAATTGTGGAGCATACTTGGAGAGTTGGTTGAACTTGAGGGCATACTCTCTCACACTCATGGAACCTTGCTTAAGGTTCATAAACTCAATTATTTTAGCCTCCCTTAACTCAATAGGAAAGAACCAATTGAGAAATGCGGCTTTGAACTCCTCCCAAGAAATATCATCATCATCTCTCCTCTCTAATTTCCATTGGGTGAACAAAATAAGGGCCATACCTTTGTATTGATAGGCCACTAACTCCACTTTCTCCTCTGAATTGACCCCAATTACAGATAGTACTTTGTACAATTCATGTATGAACTCTTGGGGATCCTCTTCCAGTTTGGATACATGAAACTCCGATGGGTTCATTCTAGTGAAATCCCTTATCCTAGAAGGCGGAGTGGGAGCATGAGGGACTTGGATCCCTTGGAGAATTTGGTTGGTCATAGCACGAGGCAACATTGTAATAGCATCCCAAAATTCATCTTAGGCTACCCCTCCACCATGAGGAGCTTGAGGAGCGGGAGGGGCTAGTTGCTCATCGGGTGAACGGGCTCTTCTTAGTCTCCCTCTTAGAATCGACATGATCTAAAAGAGCAAATAGCATTCATTAGGGGAAAAGCCTTAAACTTACATCGAAAGCACGCTATAGACCATGAAGAAGTAAAACATTTCCTAAAATGCCTCATAGTGTCCCATTCATAGTTGTGGTGCTCTTCACAACCATGAATAAGACTCTAATCAACGCGGTGTATTAGATTCTGAGAATAGTTAACAACCTAGTGTTCTAATACCAAGTTTGTCATGACCCACGCCTTTGGCCTAGATGTGACACGATGAATGGGAACTCGACGGGACCCTAAACAAGACTCTTAGCATATCATTCACACATCCTTGGTCGCGGAAGTAATATAAAAATACAAGAGTTATAAATAAGGGAAGCGGGACTAAGGAAAGTCTTGATATTTTTAAAATCATAAAAGAGTCAAGCTCATAGCATAAGTACATCAAATATCCAATAAAATCTCTAACATGGAATTGAGTGGGGGCCAAGAGAATTTCTGAGCACACCCTCATAGTATAAAGTGTTCACATAAAGAAATATCAAATAGTAAGAGTAGCATAGATAGTCTCCTCAGACTTGAGGACACACCAAAACTTATTTTTTAATATACCAAATTATCCACATGGAGGATGATAGAAGGGTGCTCCAGTCCATACATGGTAATATCATGTAGGCATAAAGTATGAGTTAGCACTTTTGAATGTACTAAGTATTAGGATGCAACGCAACATGACATAAGTCAATATAGATAAAATGCATAATCATAAGCAATGGGTATAATATCAAAATGCATGGTCAATGCTTAAAGTAAAACAGGCTTGAAAATCATATAACTTGCATAGTACATATCACATGTGTGGGAATAGACCATAACCGACAAAGACCAAGTGAGCTACGACTTGGAATCCAAGGTATGTCACCCCTTGTAAGGTGATTGAGGCATATCACCCCCTCAACAAGGTGTGGTCCACTTGCAACATCATAGATATCTTTCATGAATTAAATACATATATGCAAGGCCTTAATCATCATAGAGTCACTTGACTTATAAATCATGTAATAGATCATCAATAACATGAGAATCCTTGTCAAGACATTTTATCAAACACTTGGGGGGTTCATAATGCTTGTTAAAAAACATGCAATTCAAGAGTGAATTAATATGAGAAAGTTCAATGCAAATCAATACACCAACATATATTAAAACCCTTCTGTAGGATACCTTGAATTCCTTCATCAAATCTAATAATAGATCATGGGTATCGGACTACATGGGTGAAAGGATCCAATGGAAGATCAGGCTCCATGGATGAAAAGACCAAATGGATAAAATTCACATACATCAAACTTGGGTTTTTTTGAGATGAGATTGAAGGAAACTTGGAACTTGAAGAGAATCTTTGAGTTCCAAAGTTAAGCTTGAAATCATTGAAATTTGGATGATATATTTTTTTAAGTCTTGGAGAGGTTTTTGTGAGATTTTTGAGCGATATAGAGTTGAAAATGGCTAAGTTTTGGTGTTTTAATGAATAAGTGGGCATGGAGCTATGACCCGAATGCCCTTGGCCGACACAGGAAAATAAAATAAAAAAATATGTTGGTCCGCATCTAATTCGCGATGCAGACAAAATGCCTACTCAAAATAATACTGCTCTGTGACCTTCCCACGTCGCGGCCAGGGCAAAGATGCTCTCTGTAAATAAAAAATTAGCAAAATTTATCTTTTGCTATGAGTCCTCTAAAATTCGAGTTAAATCCATTCGCCACTCAATTTTGCCCCTGATAAAAAATTTGAAGTTTAATTTACAAATCATGCACAGATTTTAAGATATATGGAAATTACAATTATAGGCATTTCTGAAGCACAATTTAGGGCGTTTCATTATAACCTTTGGATGATAACCTTAGCATTCAAGTCATATTTTATTGGGGAATAGAGTAAAACTAGGTGGGTTTAATAAGACCTTAAGACATGCAACGCAAGGAGATTATACATAAATATTATGAATTCTATCAATTTGAAATGGTACATAAAGTGATCCACCATGGACATTCAAAAATCTAGGTAGCTTGACATACGAAAATCTTATGAATCATCAGCTTCTTACACTAAAATATCAATTCATTGTAAAAAAAATACATCATACAAAAGTAGATAAACATAGTATATGCATTTAAAATGAAGCCATAAACATAAATGAATTTACATAAAGAATATTAGGATATTTCTTTGAACAATACTTGAGTTCCATGAATAAAAGGTACCTATGAATGAAACCCACGTACCTTTGATAGAAATTTGTGGAAAAAATTAAAACTGTAGGAAGGAAGCTTGAAAACCTACCTTGTTTTTAATGGAACCCTTGAGAGAAACTTGGGAGTTAAGGACTTAGAATTTTAAGAGACTGATTTTGGAATAAGGGTGAAATGGTAGTACTAAACTGATTTGAGTAGTATTAGGAGTAAAACAATATAGTATAGGACTTACGATTCAAGAAAAAGTCAAAAATACCTTCCATAAAAATTATCGGGGAAAGCCACGAGCCTGATTGTCACGACACAAGCCTAGGTCCTGGTTTGGCATGGAGAATGGGAAACCCAAATATACCCCAAAGAAGCCTCATAGTATGACTTAGGCAAATCCTTGGTTGCTGAATGTAAAACAAGCATCAAGTAATTAAATCTAAGAGAATCGAGGCTTTGGACTCATGCTATGGGGATAGAAAGGGAAAAGGGACTTTCATCATATAATTACAAGAAAGACTAAAGGAAGGGTTAGCAGGACTCCATTCGTGGGGATATAAGGCTTAGGAAAATCATCACTTGCCAACATCATTAAAACATCAATAACATCACATATGTGATAGGGACTAAAGGATAAGTATCCGTAAAAGCTTAAACATCACACAGTGTAATAGCATAAGTACCCAACATCACCTCTAAGCATGAGTAGGACGAGGGTGAAGACATGTCCTGGGCTCACCCTCCAAAGAGAAAGTAAAGTAACATTTTATCAACATAACAAGCTAGATAGAATAGGATATTGCCCTGAAACTAGAGGACTCAACATAACAAACGATCTACACAAACTAGCCACGAGAAGGTGTCTATGAAAGTGCTTCGGTCCCTACATAGTTAGATCATGTAAGCAAAAAGTATGTATTATTACTTTAATGTACTAATATGTTGGATACAATGCAACAACATAACAGAAGTCATATAAATAAGACGCATAATCATATCCAATGGAAACAAGCTCAATATCATATGCATAGTCATGCTTTAATGTAAAGATATATGAGAGATAAAATCATAAGTTCATAACATCATATATATGTGGGAGAAGACCATAATCGATAATTAAGATCATGCAAGCTACTATATGGAATCCAACATAACCCCCTACGTTGGCAAATAGAGACCACTTTCTAGGTGAAACTCCATCAAATGACATATGAATCCTTAGTAAATAAAATTGCCATGTAGATCAACTAGCTTAGTCTACAAGGGCTCCTATAGTGGTACATAGTTAATGAGACATGAGTTGCTTTTAGGATTCCCTTACCAAATCCCACCATCATGCCCCATTTGATGCTAAGTCATTCCCACAAAATAAATTTGAAAACATATGGATAATCATAGTCATTCTTAAGCTTGTAAATATAGCATCATCATAAAAGAGTAGCTCATTAAAACATGAGATCCATCTAGTGAGAATTGTCTGTAGCACAAGGTAATCTATAGTTTGGTGAGAATTTCCCTTATCACTATCTTTAACATTCATAAGAGGGATTCATGACTTCATAAACTTTTATAAATGTTCATAACATGTACTTGAACCCTCATCATGTTGATACTACATTAGAAACTTAGTGTGAAAATTATATGGGATAATGCATGAAACATAGGTATAGGAAGATGAAATTCATCTCGTATCATCACCTACTTCATTGTATCTCATGGCATTTGAAATACCCCTCATGTGTTTTGAAATTCCTCATAATCGTAATATCCATATATCTCAATAACTATGCATGATTTTGAGTATCAGACTTCATATTCTTGATGGCGAGAGGGGCAAAATTGAGCGAAAAATAGGTAAAACTCAAATTTTAGAAGACCCATAGTGAAAATAATTTTTGCTAAATTATGATTTCTAATGGTTCTGCGCGCCCAGGCCACAACATGCCTGGGGCGCGCCACTATGTATTTGGGTACTGCGTGCCTAGTCCGCATCACGCCTGCGGTGTGGACCAGTGCAAAATTTTCCCAAGTTTTCTTTTTTCGTTCAAGGGTATTGGGGTGATAACTCAATGCCCATTTAAACATGAAATCCTCCATACTTAGTTATTTTTCAACTCTAAAACTTACAAAAACCCTCTTAAAATATCTCCAAGACTTTATCAAATCTCTCGTTCAAACTCAAGGATTTCAAGCTCAATTTTGGTACTCAAGAACCCATCTCAAACTTCAAGTTTTCCACAACTCAATTTTAAAAAAGTCTAAGTGTGAGGTATGTGGGTATTCATCCATGGGTCCTTTCACCCATGGAGCCCAACTTTCTCATTTTATGAAAAATTACATGATTTTAAGTTGTATTACTTATGGGTATCTCTTATTATGATTTATGAGCATAAGTTATGTTGGATTTTATGAAGTATTGATTGATTATACATTAATATCTATTTTAATCTCTTTACATAAGTTGACTTACATCTATTGAAGTTATGCATGATGTGAACTATGAAAACTATGAACTATGCTGAATTTTGAGATGAATTCAAGATACCCAAAATGAGAGTTTTATGACAATGTTGGTGGGTTGATTTGAATTGATTTTACTCCTTCTTGTTATACTCTTGAGTTGTATAATTTAGAACAAGTGACAAGAACCCACCATGTGTTTGATTAAATTACATGACAAGAATTTCTAAGTTGTTGATGAACTATTGCATGATTTACAAGTCAAGTGATCTCATGAAAATTATGGGACTCCAAGCATGTAATTAGCTACTCATGTCATGATTCATGTTTCTTACAAGTTATGTATGTAATGATTAAACTTATGATTATTTTAAGTATTCCATAGGATTAAATTTAGCACCGATTGAGGCTTAAGATGGGGCTCGACTCAAGGGGTCCTTATATAAAGTCTTTAGTCTCTAAATTAGATGCCACCATAGGAATATGTTATTTCTCTAAATAGGCTTTACTAGTGGATCCATCAAGTTCATGTTATCATGCTATCATATTTGGTTTACCTTTACAAGTACACCAAACCTTATCGAGGGGGTGTCATGCCTCTTCACCTTTTCGAGAGGGTCTCATGCCTCGTCACCTTATCGAGGGGTGTCAACTCTTCGATTACAAGTATTAGCTCACTTGGTAAATGTCGATTAGGATCTCCTCCCACAATGTATGATATATTATGCAAGTTAAATATTTTACATGCATGTTTCATTACAAATATTGATCATGCAAGTCATATTGAGATTATATTCATTGACTATATGTATGCATTTTAAATATTATGGCTTATGTCTTTGTTGCATTGCACCCAACATACTTAGTATATTCTAAGTACTAACGCATATTCTATTCCTAAATGATATTACCATGTAGGAACTGGAGCTCCTGTCAATCATTCTCCTCCATATGGCTAGTTTGGTTCTTGAAGAAAGATTTTTGGTAAGTCTTCAACTCCAAGGACAATATCTATTTCATTCATGCTATGTTGAGACTTGTTCCTTATGTTGGATATTTTTTATCATTAGGGTGATCCAGGGAAGTGTCTTGGCCCCAGCTCCATTCTAAAGCCTTATGTTGGATACTTATTATTATGAGGGTGAGCCCGGGATGTGTCTTGACCCCCACTCCATTCTAAAGTAGGTGTTGTTAGATACTATCTTAGTATATGCTTATGAACTTGACTCTTCTTATGTTCTTATGATTATCCAAGACTTCCCTTAGTCGCGCTTCTCTTTGAAATATTTGACTCTTGTTGTTGTCTTATTTTTCTTCCATGACCAAGGATGTGTACATGATATGCTAGGAGGCTTGTTTGGGTTGTTTTCGAATTTTCCATTCGCCGTGTCATGTCTATGCCCTAGGCTTGGGTCGTGAGAAGATTGGTACCAGAGCACTAGGTTGTTAATGGTCCTCAAAAATCCAACACACCACATCCATTACAGTTTTATTCATAGTTGTAAAACATACCACAACTATGAATAGGAGGCTATGGAGAATTATAGGAAATGTTTCACTTCTTCATGTTCTATGTCATGCTTTAGAAGTAAAGATAAGGGTTTTCCCCCATAAATAATGGTCTTTTTCTCTTCAAAATCATACTGCTAACAAGAGGAAGATGAAGGAGAGCCTGTACACTTGAGGAACAACTGGCCCCTCCCACTCATCAAGCTCCTCAAGATAGAGGGGTGACCCAAGTTGAGTTTCGGAATGCCTTCACTATGTTGGCCCATGTTATGATCAACCAAATGAACTAAAGGGCCCAACCTCCTCATCTCCTACTCCACCCTCAAGGGTGAGGGATTTCATAAGGATGAACCCTTGAGAGTTTCATGGGTCCAAGGCAGAGGAAGATGAAGAGTTCAATGATGATATGTATAAGGTGCTTTCTATCATGGGGGTAAATTCAGAGGAGAAGGCAGAATTAGCAGTCTACTAACTCAAGGTTGTGGCCCAAATTTGGTTTGCTCAATGGAAATTGGAGAAGAGAAATGATGATGCTATTCCTTGGGAGGAGTTTAAAGCCGCCTTCCACAACTGGTTCTTCTCTATTTAGTTGATAAAGACTAAGATAATGGAGTTCATGAATCTTGAGCAAGGTTTAATGAATGTGAAGGAGTATTCCCTCAAATTCAACAAGCGCTAAAAGTATGCTCCTCATTTGATTGTCAACCATAGATCAAGGATGAACAAATTTGTGTCAAGGGTATCCGACCTAGTGAATAAAGACTGTTGTACCACCATGCTAGTGAGTGATATGAACTTGTCTCAGCTCATGACATACGCCGAACAACTTAAGGGGGAGAAACTTAGGAATTGACAAAGTGGGGAGTCCAAGAGGGCTTGGTTTGAGGGTGGCTTCTAAGGTGCCAAGGGTGGCTAGTTTCAACAAGTCCACAAGATCCAAGGCCAAGGGTCCTCTAATGCTCCTTAAAAGAGATTTGCTAATGATTGGGTGTCTAACCCATGGATTCAAGATGGCAATGGTGGGATGACTAATCCTAGGTGCAAAAAATATGAGAGAAACCATGGTGGTCCATGTTTGAAGAAATCTGGTGCTTGCTTTAGTTGTGGTGAAGTGGGTCAAAAGATTATTGTTTGCCCTCATACTCTACACAAGGGTAGGGATAGTCGTCCTCGAGGCCAAGGTGCTAATGTGGGTCAAAGGGCAAAGGGAGGCCAACAAGGAGGTGCTCCAAGGCAAATAAGGTCTTGGTGCCCAATGTTGTTACCGGTATGTTAATGGTTTTTTATTATGATGCGTATATATTAATAGATCTAGGTGCTACTCTTTCTTTCATTACTCTTTTTATTTTTAATAAGCTTAATTTGTGTCCCAAATTATTCTGTGAACCTTATGAAATGTCTACCCTCGTTGTTGAGTCCATTATTGCTACAAGACTCCATAGGGATTTCCCATCCTTGTATTGTATAAAGTCTTGCTTTGTGATTTTATTGAACTTGACATGGTGGATTTTAATATTATTCTTTGGATAAATTGGTTACATGCATATCATGCTTCCATTGATTGTAGGACTCGTAAAGTGAGATTCGAATTCCCTAGTGAACCCACTCTTGAGTGGAAAAGTTGTAATATGGTGGTCAATGATAGATTCATTTCTTGTCTTAAAGCCCAAAAATTAATTTCTAAGGGTTGCATTTACCATCTAGTAAGGAATATGGTGGGCAATGATAGATTCATTTCTTGTCTTAAAGCCCAAAAATTAATTTCTAAGGGTTGCATTTACCATCTAGTAAGGGTTAGAGATGTTGAGTCTAAAGTCCTTCCTATTGAGTCAATTTCGGTAGTCACTGAATTTCTCACTGTCTTTCCTGATGAGCTTCCCAGTGTTCCTCCAAAAAGGAAAATAGACTTTAGTATAGACCTCCTCCCCGATACACAACCCATTTTTATTTTCCCTTACTGTATGGCCTTGGCAGAGTTGAAGGAGTTAAAGGATCAATTGAGGGATTTGTTGAAGAAAGGTTTCATAAGGCCTAGTAAGTCACCTTGGGATTTACCGGTGTTTTTTGTAAAGAATAAGGATGGTTCCCTTCGAATGTGAATCGATTATCGATAGCTCAATAGAGTCACTATAAAAAAGAAGTATTGTCTACCAAGGATAGATGATCTTTATGATCAACTACAAGGGGCTATTTACTTTTCTAAGATTGATCTTCATTCTGGCTACTACCAAGTGAGGGTGAGGGAGTGTGATATTCCCAAGATGGCTTTTAGGACTAGGTTTGGGCATTTTAAATTTGTGTTAATGTCTTTTCGCTTGACTAATACACCGGCAATATTTATGGATCTAATGAATATGGTATTTAAACCCTACCTTGATATATTTGTGGTGGTATTTATTGATAATATATTAATTTATTCCCAGAGTAAAGAAAAATATGTGAATCATTTGAGGGTGGGTATATTTGAAGGTCTCACCCATAAATGGTGTAGTCTGGTTTAGCAAGAAAGGGAAATTGAGCCCAAGGTTTGTGGAATCTTATAGAGTTTTGAGGAGAATTGGTAAGGTTTCCTATAAATTAGAGATGCCTATGGATATGAATATGGTTCATCTAGTCTTCCATGTTTCTATGATGAGGAAATGTGTTGGTGACCCAACTGATATAGTGCCCTTAGATGTTGTGGGTGTTGTGAAAGATAATTTGAACTATAAGGAGGTCCTGGTGGAGATATTAGATAGGCTAATGAAAAGGTTGAGAAACAAAGATGTAGCACCCATCAAGGTCCTTAAGAGGAATCAACAAGTTAAAAGTGCCATATCAAAAGTCAAAGCAGACATGAAAAAGTGATATCCATACCTCTTCATCTCTACTCAAGCCAAAAGTAATAAATTAAGTCCCATCTATGATTTCAAGTCTTAAGTTTCAGCCCTCATGTCATTATTGCATGCATTCACATTCATGGTAACAAGTTTATGGTGATTTTTGACATTCATGTTGAGGCTTTTTGAAAATATTATTTAAGTGCATTTGTTACATTCATCTCGGGTTGAAAGCTTCATAATTACTTCTCTTTTGAATGTTTCTTTAACATTCGGGGATGAATGTTCAGAAGAGGGAGGTATTGAAACACCCCTATAATATCCCTAATTACTAAAGTAGGGACATAATTGCCCTTTCAAAAAAATAAAATAAAATAAAGAAGCAAAACAAAAAAAGAAATAATTAAAGAAAGGGGGAAAGTTAGGCTTAGCCCACTTGCACGTGAAAAAAAGTGAAAGAACAAGGGGTCACTTAGTAGCCTTAGGATAAAGGCTTTGCAGCATCTGAAGAAGAAAGCAATTGCATGCAGCTATTGTTTGCATCAGAGAACGGGAAAAAAAGTAAAGTGAGAACTTGTGTGATGAGTAAAGGAAAAATAAAGTAGAAAAAGAAGGTAATTTCAAAATTTTATTTATAGACTTGATTTGTTTATCTCATAGCCCTAGAAAATGGGGGTAGAAAGTTAAGAAACCTCCATTGGTTAGAAGAAATAGAGGTGAAATTGAAATTGAGAAAAATCTAAGATAATCCTATAAACTCTCCATAAATTAGATGAATGAATGATATGAATTATGTAGTTGATGACTGAAAGTTGTGAAAAATGGGTAAATCATATCAAGAGCTCAAGTAAGGACTGTTAGAGGGGATAATTAATTGATTATAGTATAAGGTTGGACAAGACTGACCAAATAATTATAGAAGTATGTCAAAGCGGATGAATTAAGAACTAGTTGAATTACTCATGTGTTGGGTATTACGTATTTACAAATTGAAAGGAAATAGAAAATCCTAAAAGGGATTAGGAATTTCTAAAGTTAGTATGCACTTAGCTTGAACAAAGAAAGTAATGTGAGATTTTATGATATAAATATAGATTGACCGAAGGAAGTCTTACGGATTGCTTGAGGTGATAAGTTTAGTAGTTCTACACGAGTACTGTCATTAGTAATCTTAACCCCAATTTGTGTTTTATAAGTTTGCATGATTTTTACATGATTTATTGAGTGAATTGCTATTGAATGATTTGAATTTGCATATGAAACAAGTCCTTTTACTTGATATGATACCGAAATAGTTATTTGTATTTTATAAGACAAGTATATTGAAATTGAGCTGATTACTGTTATTGAAAAGATTTGACGTTTACTTGGGATATAAGTACTTTTACATGTTTTTTTTCTCAATTAAGTTTTGATATGATATGATTACAAGATTTACATGCCTTGTATTAATTTGCAAAAGGTTATATGGTTTATAAAGAAAGGTTTTAACGGGAGTAGACCTTGATGAATCCTGTAGCTAATGGCAAGTTCGTTAGACCTAGTGCACCTTGTATTATCGATTATAGATATAGCCCTCTCTTGTGGAAAGGTAGAACTAGCATACCTTTACCGATTTCTACGAGTAGGGATTTACCAATATGAAAGTTACTGTTATCATTTATTCTTTTAAGAAGATGGACGTACCGATTACAAATTACATGATTCATTCTTGGAACCTCATGAATATATTTATATGTTTTGATATAAAAGTGTTTACAAAGTTTATTTATGAATAGCTAAGTTGAATTACTTAATTATATGAGACAACAAGATTGATTTTTACAATTGATACTTGAAAGAGCATTTATTACATGATTTTGATGATTATACTAGCATATTTTTTTACTTGCCCCTTTTTTTACTACTCACTGAGCTAGCGTCTCACTTCACGCTAATTTTTTTACAGAAAATATAGGTGATTTTGGCAAGGATTTAGCTAGCTAAAGGTAGCAAGTTGATTTCATGGTGAGCCCCGCTCTCGTTCATGTAGGAACCAAGCTTATTTTATTATGGAACCTTCTTGAAATTCTTAGAGACTTGCTACATAGTCATGTCTTTATTTAGAATCATAGGTATTCTGCTTATTCTAGATATGTGACCGAGTTTAACTATATTCCTATTGTTGGATACAAACTGGTATTGTTGTGTGGAGATTAGATTAGTAATTCATATAGTGACTTGATTTGATTATATAGTTGTTGTGTTGCTTAATTCTGAGACAGGTGCAAATTTTGGATAGGCCTAAAAATAGGAGAAACTCAGTTCGAGTTTTTACAGAATTCTATGAGGCTTGCTTTGGGATTCTTTCCTTAGCGTCAGTCACAATCCTAAATTAGGTGGTGACAAAGTTGGTATCAGAGCCTAGGTTATTCCTATAAATATGGAACACTCGTTAGTAGCATAATCTCAATAATGTGTATCTAGCCGGTCATTTCTATAATCGTGATTTTGCGAGGATGTGATAGGATATTTCTTGTCCTTCCTTCTTATTGTTACTTATGTGTATCACCTTTAGAGCAATCGAATTTAATAGTATTTCTTTTGTTTATCAGATGGCTCGCATTCGATTGTCTAATGACAGGGCTATGATAGGTGTTCCCCAAACACCTAATGACACCTATACTAGGCTTCAAACTTCTTCAACTAGGAAAAGGGTGGAGCTCGTAGAGCTGGTCGAGGTAGGAGTCGTAGTACCACCATAGGAAATTTTAATTCCATTTCGAGGACCACAAGAAAGGCAAAACTCCTTGAATAAGTACATCTCCACCTTCTCCATCATAAGATAATACTACTATGATAGTAGTGACCTCCATGCAGAGAGTTATAGTGAGGTTGGTTGACCGAATGGATAGACAAGAGAGGATAGGTCACCATACTATTGTATCTTCTCAGACACAGGCACCAGCTCAAACTCCCTTACAAACCTACGCTTGTAAGAATAAAGAGGTATCATTGCAGGAATTTTTTAAGCTAAAATCACCAAAGTTCACAGGTTCTAACAGTTCGACTGATCCGCAAAGTTTCATAGATGGGACTTTCAAGGTATTACGGGCGCTAGGATGTTCTAGTGAGAGTGTTGTTAAGCTTGCAGCATACAACCAAGAAAATATGGCGAACACATAGTATGAAATCTCATTGCTAGGTCGGCCTGCGGGAGAAGCATTAGTGAAATGGGATGAGTTCACTAAATTATTCATGGATCACTTCTTCCTGAAAGTTAGAAGCAGAAATATGCAAATCAGTTTGAGAGATTATTATAGACTTCGGATATGGATGTGTCAATCTATAACACCAAATTTTATAAATTTTGCGAAACAGGTTGCTTACTTAGTGCCAACGGAAGAAGCAAGAATTCAAAGATTTGTCAATGGATTGATTGCTCGTCTATACACTGTGATAGCTCCAAATATGAAGAAGTTAACATATTCAGAGGCATTTGATTTAGCAAGAAATATTAAATACAAAGGTCATGAGTAACGTACAACCTTTGAACTCGAAAGAAGGCCAAGAAAGAAGGATCTTTTGGCGGTGACTATGGTGTAAATCATAAAGTAAGAAGTCAGGGAAGACAACATTAGGACTCTCAGGGAGAGATGGATATAGTTTCAAAATCCACAGACAGACCATTTTAGGGACTGGTGTTTAGGGATAACCATCATCACAAGGACATCTATATTCTGGTCAAATGTATGCCACTACTCCATCCTGTTAGACTTGTGGTAGATCACATGCAGGCCAGTGTCAGGTTTTAACTGAAGGGTTCTTTTGATGTGTTCAGTTAAGGCATCGCCTTAGAGATTGTCCTCTACCTCTAAAAAACTCAAACCAGAACTCCACTCAGATAATTGCACCTACTCAGACTACATGTAATGTTTCAGGTACTACTAGCATAGGAAATAAAGGTCGAGTGTCAAAGATCGTATTGCTGCAAATCAAGGATAGGGAAATGTCCGTTGAGTCCAGGCAAGAGATTTTGCACTTACTAGATAAGATATTCAGGGCTCAAATTCAATTGTTACAGGTATTATTTTAGTTTGTTCATTTGATGCACATGTTTTGATTAATTCAGGATCTACCAACTTCTATGTGTCCTCGTACTTTGCTTTGAGGTTTGCTCGACAACGAGAGATGCTGAATTATCCTTTTCTTGTTGCTACTTCTGTGGGAGATTCTCTGTTAGTTGAATATGTGTATCGTGATTGTCAGATTAGAGTTGAGGGTAGAGCCACTCTATCTAACTTAATTGTACTTGACATGATTGACTTTGATGTGTTTATCTAGTTGCTATGCTATAGTAGATTGTCATACGAAAATCGTCAGATTTTAGATGCCAAATGAACCTACCTTTATACTAAAAGGAGGTCAAATCCCAAAGGTTTTTAAGGTTATATCTCTTTTAAGGCTCGAAAATTACGCAGTAAAGGCTATATGGGTCTCTTAGCTATGGTAAGGGAAACTAAAGAAGAAACTCTTAGCTTTGAAAAGATACAAGTGGTGAATGAATATCCTGGTGTATTCCCTAAGGATATGTCAGGATTACCTCATGTATGAGAAATAGACTTTGGTATTGATTTGGCTCCTGACATATTGCAAATATCTATACCTCCAAATCACATAGCACCAGCAGAGTCGAAGGAGCTAAAGCAACAATTGCAGGATTTACTCGATAAGACCTTCATCTGACCTAGTATATCCCCATGGGGCACACTAGTATTGTTCGTAAAGAAGAAAGATGAATCATTAAGAATGAGCATCGACTACAAGCAGCTGAATAAGGTAACAATACATAATAAGTATCTTTTACATTGAATAGAGGATCTTTTTGATCAATTGCAGGGGGCTTCCCATTTTTCAAATATAGATCTTTGATTCGATTATCATCAACTTCAGATCAGGGAGGAAGATACTTCTAAGACAGCTTTCAGAACTCAATATGGGCACTATGAGTTTCTTGTGATGCCTTTTGGACTGACCAATTCTCCAGTTGCATTCATGGGCTTAATGAATAGGGTGTTCAGGCCCTTCTTGGTCAAGTTTGTGATTATGTTTATTGATAATATTCTAATATATTCTAGTAGCCAAGAAGAACACAAGAATCATCTGACAACTGTGCTACAAACATTGCGAAACACAAGCTATATGCTAAGTTCTCAAAGTGTGAATTTTGGCTAGACTCAGTAGCATTTCTGGGGAATGTTGTATCCAAAGATAGAATTACGGTGGATTCCAGGGAGGTAGAAGTCGTGCAAAAATGGACTAGACCTACCTTACCTACAGAGATTCGCAGTATTTTTTGTTTGGAAAGTTATTATAGACATTTTATGTAGGATTTTTCCCAAATAGCAGCCCCTTTGACCAAGCTAACACAAAAAAAGGTGAAGTTTCAGTGGACAAAAGAATATGAGCAGTGCTCTGAAAAACTCAAAACATGTTTGAACACAGCACCAATACTAGCCTTACCATAAGGTTCTGGAGGATTCACAGTGTTTTGTGATGGCTCTAGGGTGGGCTCAGGATACGTTCTTATGCAAAATGGTAGCATTATAGCCTATGCTTCGAGACAGTTGAAGAAGTGCGAGCAGAACTATCCTACACATGATTTGGAGATGGCCTCTGTGATATTTGCTCTTAAAATTTGGAGGCATTATCTATATGGTGAAACTTGTAAGATATATACTGAACATAAGAGTTTAAAGTATATATTTTAGCAAAGAGATCTCAACCTTTCACAATGATGGTGGATGGAGTTATTGAAGGATTACGATTGCATTATCCTATATAATCCTATAAAAGCCAATGTTGTGGCCGATACGCTGAGCAAAAAATCTATGGGCAATTTAGCTCATATGACTCCTAAAAAGAAGAAATTAGCTAAAGATATGCAAAAACATAAGGGTTCAGGTGTCAAGCTTAGTGTGGGAAATTCAGAGACATTACTAGCTTATGTGTAAGCCAAATCTCCATTAGCGGAGCGCATAAAAGCTACTTAATATGAGGATGACCAGCTTTGTAAATATCAAGATGAAGTTATAGCTGGAAAATATAAGAAAATAATTATCTATGGTGATGGTATGCTTTGATGGACTGATCAATTATGTGTACCAAACATAGGTGGGCTAAGATGAGTCATTCTCGAGGAAGGTCACAACTCCAGATATACTATACACCCTGGTTCCACAAAAATGTACCATGATCTAAAGCAATTGTATTGGTGGGAAGGTATAAAGAATGATGTTGCTAACTTTGTTTCTAGTTGTTTTATGTGTCAACAGGTTAAAGAAGACCATCAGTGACCTGCATGATTACTACAAGAGATCCAGATTCCTTAGTGGAAATGGAAAAGAGTTACTATAGATTTTATGGTTGGTCTACCATGAACCCTGAGAGGTTATGACTCTATATGGGTGATTGTAGATTGATTAACAAAATCAACACACTTCTTACCAATAAAGACTAATTTAGTGGAGTGAGACATGCGCAGATATTTATGAATGATATTGCTCGACTTCATAGAGTCCCAATATCCATCATCTATGATAGAGGGTCACAATTAACTTCACGCTTTTGGAGATCTTTTCAAGAAGCACTGGATACATGAATAGATCTCAAAACTGCATTTCACCTACAGATGGATGGGCAATCAGATCATACTATACAAATCCTAGAGGATATATTGAAGGATTGCATTCTTGATCTTGGAGCTACTTCGGATAGGTACTTGTTGTTAGCTAAATTTGCTTACAACAATAGCTTCCAGTCTAGCATTCAGATGGCTCTATATGAAGCCTTGTATGGTAGGAGATGTCATTCTCCTATAGGGTGGTAGAAGGTTTGAGAGGCTAAGGTTTTAGGACCAGACTTAGTTCAACAAGCCATAGACAAGGTCGAGTTAATCGGATAGAGGTTGATCACCGCTCAAAGAAGACAAAAGTCATATTCAGATAAGTGGAGAAGAGATTTAGTATTTTAGTTGGGGATAAAGTTTTCCTATGAGTCTCTCCTATGAAAGGGGTTATGCGATTTGGTAAAAGAGGTAAGTTCAGCCTGAGGTATATAGGCCCATATGAGATACTTGACCAAATAGGAGGAGTGGTATATCATTTGGCACTCCCTCATGAAATATAATTTATTCATCTAGTGTTTCATGTCTCCATGTTAAAGAAGTATGTACCAAACTCCTCTAACATATTTGAGACACCGACTGTACAAATTGATGAGAATCTAACATACGAAGAGGAACCAATGGCAATTATTGATAAACAAGTAACAAAGTTACAATCAAGTAAAATTGTGTCAGTGAAAGTCCTATGGAGAATTCATACAATTGAGGAAGCTACATGGGAGTCGGAGAATGATATGCGAGTCAAGTATCCTTATTTGTTTCAGTTTAAAGGTACATACTTGTTTAAATTTGGGGACTGAATTTCTTAAGACGGGGAGAATGTAATATCCCTGATTACTAAAGTAGGCACATAATTGCCCTTTCAAAAAAATAAAATAAAATAAAGAAGAAAAATAAAAAAAACAATTAAAGAAAGGGGGAAAGTTGGGCTTAGCCCACTTACACGTGAAAAAAGAAGAGAAAGAATAAGGGGTCACATAGTAGCCTTAGGATTAAGACTTTCCAGCATCTAAACAAGAAAGCAATACGCTGCTGCTGTTTGCATCGGAGAACGGGAAACACAAACAAAGTGCGAACCTGAGTCATGAGTAAAGGAAAAATAAAGTAGAAGAAGAAGGTAATCTCGAAATTTTATTCATAGATTTGATTGTTTATCCTATAGCCCTATAAATTATGGGTTGAAAGTTCAGAAACCTCCATGAGTTTGAAAAAATAGAGGAGAAATTGAAATTGAGAAAAACCTAACATAATCTTGTGAACTGTCCTTCAAGTAGATTAATGAATGATATGAATTGCAGTATTTGATAAATTAAAAGTTGTGAAAATTGTATAAATCATATTAAGAACTCAGGTAAGGACAGTTAGAGGGGCTGATTAATTGATTCTAGTATATGATTGGTCAGAATTGAACAAATAATTATAAAAGTATGTCAAAGAGGATGGATTAAGAACTAATTGAACTACTCATGTTGTTGGGTATTACATATGTACAAATGGATAGGAAATAGAAAATCCTAAAAGGGATTGGAAATTTCTAAAGTTAGTATGAACTTAGCTTGAACAAAGAAAGTAACGTGAGATTTTATGATATGAATATAGATTGACCAAAGAAAGTCTTATGGATTGCTTGAGGTGACAAGTTTAATATTAACCCCAATTTATGTTTTATAAGTGTAAGTAATTTTTACATGATTTATAAACTAAATTGCTATTGAATGATTTGAATTTGCAAATGGGACAAACCCTTTTACTTGATATGATACGAAAATGGTTATTTGTATTTTATAAGATAAGTATATGGAAATTGAGATAATTATTGTTATTGAAATGATTTGATGTTTACTTGTGATATAAGTACTTTTACACATTGTTTTTTGCAATTAATTTTTGATATGATATGATGACAAGATTAACATGCCTTGTAGTGCTTTGGAAAAGCTTATATACAATATAAAGAATAGTTTTAATGAGAGTAGACCTTGATGAATCTCGTAGCTAATGGTAGGTTCGGTAGACCTGGTGTACCTTGTATTACCGATTACAAATAGAGCACTCACTAGTGGGAAAGTAGAACTAGCATACCATTATCGATATCCCTCGAGTAGGGGTTTACCAATATGAGAGTTACAGTTATTGTCTATTCTTTTAAGAAGATGGACATATCAATTACCAATTACATGATTCATTCTTGGTAACCTCTTGAATATATGTATATATTTTGATATGAAAGTGTTTACCCAGTTTATTTCTGAATAGATAAGTTGAATTACGTATACGAGACAACAAGATGTATTTTTACTATTGAGTCTTAAAAGAACATTTATTACATGATTTTGATGATTATACTACTATATTGTCTGACTTGTCCCTTATTAAAACAGTTTTGGTTATTATTATTACTCACTGAGCTAGCGCCTCACTCCTCGCTAATTTTTTTTTTACAGAAAATACAAGTGATTTTGGCAAGGATTTAGTTTACTAAGGTAGCAAGTTAATTCCATGGTGAGCCCCGCACTCGTTCCTATGGGAACCAAGCTTATTTTTATATGGACCCTTCTTGAAATTCTTAGAGAGTTGCTCCATAGTCATCTCTTCATTTAGAGTCATGGATATTCCTTCATTTATTCTAGATATGTGATTAAGTTTAAGTTTATTCCTATTGTTGGAGACAAGTTGGTATTATCGTGTGGATATTAGATTGGTAATTGATATAGTGACTTGATATGATTATTTAGTTGTTATGTTGCTGAATTCTGAGACAGGTACAAATTTTGAATAGGCCTTAAAATAAGGAAAGCTCTACCCAATTTTTTGCAGAATTGTAGGAGGCTTGCTTTGGGATTCTTCCCTTAGTGCTGGTTACAATCCTAAATTTGGTTGTGACAACACTGCATGTGCATCGGAATGTCCTATAATCATAATTTTTATATATCTAAAAAATCGTGCATGATTTTGAAAATTCGACTTCATATTCTTGATCAAGGGGTGAAAATGAGAAGGATATGGGTAAACTCAGATTTTAGAAGACTCGTATCAAAAAATAATTTTCACTAATTTACAATTTCCAGTGGCCCTAAGCACCAAGGCCGCAACGCGCCACTATGTATTTGGGCACTGCATGCCTGGTCTACATCGTTCCAGGGGCGCAGACTAGTAAAACAATTTCCCCAGTTTTCTTGTTTCGTTCAAGGGCATTGGGGTCATAACACAATGCCCATTTAAACATGAAATCCTCTATACTTAGTCATTTTTCAACTCTAGAACTCACAAACACCCTCTCTAAAACCTCTCCAAGACTTTATCAAAAAACTCTCAGTCAAACTCAAGGATTTAAAGCTCAATTATGGAACTCAAGTACCCATCTCAAGTTTCAAGTTTTCCCCAACTCAATTTTAAGATAATCCAAGTGTGAGGTATGTAGGTCTTCATCCATGGGTCTTTTCACCCATGGAGCCTAACTTTCTTATTTTATGAAAAATTACATGATTTCAAGTTGTATTACTTATGTGTATCTCTTATTATGATTTATGAACATAACTTATATTGGGTTTTATCACGTATTGATTGATTGTGCATGAATTTCTATTTTAATCTCATTTCATGAGTTGATTTGTATCTATTAAAGTTATGCATGATGTGAACTATGAAAAGTATGAATTATGGTGCATTTTGAGATAAACTTCTAGATACCCAAAATACAGGTTTTTACCACAATGTTGGTGGGTTGATTTAAATTGATCTTACTCCTTCTTGTTATACTCTTGAGTTGCATGAATTTGAACAAGTGTCATGAAATTACCATGTGTTTGATTAAATTACATGACAAGAATTCCTAAGTTGTTGACGAACTATTGCATGATTTACAAGTCAAGTGAATTCATTATAATTATGGGCTTCCAAGCATGTTTTTAGTTCATGAAAAGTATCTATGATTTTACAAGTGATAAGTTGAGCCCTATTTTAAGACTTTATCCTCCTGTGAGCTAATCATGTCAAGTTGAGGGATCAAGCATGATTATTATTTTACCCTCATGTTCAAGTTCAAGTTAAGGTCAGTAGAAGAGGTTAAGCATGTAATGAGCTACTCATGTCATCATTCATGTCTCTTACAAGTTATGCATATTATGATTAAACTTATGATTATTTCAAGTATTCTTTGGGATTAGACTTATCACCGATTGAGGCTTTAGATAGGGGGCTCTACTCAAGGGGTCCTTACATAAAGTCTTTAGTCTCTAAACTATGTGCCACCATAGGATTATATTAATTTCCTAAATAGGCTTTACTAGTGGATCCATCTAGTTCATGTTATCATGTTATAATGTTTTGTTTACCTTGGCAAGTAGAGCACACCTTATCGAGGGGGTGCTGTGCCTCATCACCTTATCAAGGGGGTGTCATGCCTCATCACCTAACCAAGGGGGTACCATGCCTTAGATTCTAGTTACTACCTTACTTGGCCTATGTCGGTTAAGGTCTCCTCCCATGTGTGTATGATATATTATGCAAGTTAAATGTTTTACATGCATGTTTTATTACAAGCATTGATCATATATGTCATATTGAGATTATATCCATTGACTATATGTATGTATTTTTAATATTATAGCTCGTGTCATTTTTGCATTGCACCCCACATACTTACTACATTCCAATTTCTAATGCATACTCTATACCTACATGATATTACCATGTAGGGACCGGAGCTCCTATCGATCGTCCTCCTCCATGTGGCTTTAGTTCGGTTCTTGAAGAAAGCTTTTTGGTTAGTCCTCAACTCTGAGGATAATATCTATTTCTTTCATGCAATGTTGAGAATTATTCCTTATGTTGGATACTTATTATTATGAGGGTGAGCCCGGGATGTGTCTTGACCCCCACTCCATTCTAAAGTAGGTGTTGTTAGATACTATCTTAGTATATGCTTATGAACTTGACTATTCTTATGTTCTTATGATTATCCAAGACTTCCCTTAGTCCCGCTTCCCTTTGAAATATTTGACTCTAGTTATTGTCTTATTTTTCTTGCACAACTAGGGTTGTGTACATGATATGCTATGAGGCTTGTTCAGGTTGTCTTCAGATTTATCATTCGCCCTGTCATGTATAGGCCCTAGGCTTTGGTCATGATAGCATTATAACATACATAACTTTGAATATCATAAATTAGTTTCATAATACAAAACCCTTCAAAGTAAATCATGTGATTCAACTCAATAGATAACAATCCTCAACATAAATCACGCCTAATAGGATTAATAGGAAGTACCATAAGAAATTAACATTGAAACTTGAAGGATTTAGTAAAATAGATTTTGGGATTCCATGGGTGGAAGAACCCATGAATGGAAGACCCACATACCTTAAGGATACTTGAAGGAATTACTAGAGTGCTTGAGCTTCAATAAAATCTCTTGAGAATCTTGGAATCAGATGATAGGTTTTGGTGAGAATTGGAGAGAATTTTGGGATTATTTGAGTGAGAATTAGGGCTAAAATGGTGGAATGATTGGTAAATCCTATTTATAAGGATGTTGGGTTATCACCTAGTTGCCCTAATTTGAAGCAGACAAGGTTAAAAAATATTTGTACTGTGGGGGAACAAGTGAGCAGTGCAATCTTTCCCTAACACAGGTCAGTTTTGTGCAAAGTTCAATTTTCCCCTCTTTTTGGACTACGAATGGGTTTAGGCCACTTTTGTACTATTAGGGAACTAATCTGAGAGACTCATTGAATGCACTCTTCTTGATAAGGCCAAATCAACCAAAAAATTATTTTTTGATACGATTGACCTAAAAATCAAAGGCAACCCTTTTCCTACATAATTTTGACTCTCCAAAAAGAATATGTAGTCGAATTTTCGAAATAATGCATATATTTTGTGATATTCAAGAAACACACCTTAGAGACATTTCAAGTCGTATGGGAGGTGTTACACTAATCTATGAGTCACAGACCTATCTATGGCTCATGAATAGTGGTTTTTACCTTATTACCGGTTAAAAGTTCAGAAACCTAAAACATGGACCCTTAATCTACGAACTCGTGTTTACTACTTATAGATCCATTTATTGGTCGTAGATCCTCTTATAGATAGATTCCGTTCTTAGTTAATTTTCACCCATCATAGTCCAATCCATGAGGCCAATGTACATCTCATATTTCTAAGGATGACTCATCCTGCTGGGTCATAGAATGAGCTCCTAAACCAAAAATTTACCCAAGACTAGTGTCTATCCACGAGCCCAGTCTACAACTCATAGATATAACTACGGGTCGTAGATTAGATTTCGTGGAATCTAGCTTTAGAACCTAGACTTGCACTTTCTTTCCATATTTTGATTGTTTAATGTATGAGGCATTATGTCTATAGTCCATCGTTTGCACCACAACCCATACAAGGGCCTCATCTTATCTATTTTCAAAACCTTTTGAGACCTAGATTTTTAAACCCCCAAACAACAACTCTTGTCTACAGCCTATAGCTTTTTTATGGGTCGTAGATTCCTCTCCCATTCCATCTGAATACTTACCCAAATTTCATCCTATTCTGGCTCGTCTATAAGGCCCATGTATGACTTGTAATTCTAAGTGTGGCTCTTCCTATTGGATAATAAATCAAATTCTAAGACCTTTTAACAACTCCAAGTCTGGGCCTCCATCAACGAGGCACATCTGTGACCCATGAACCTATCCATGAGCCATAGATAGTACATGTACACCAATACACCAGAACCAAAGTATCACAACCCAAGATAGATGCTGGGTGTAAGACGACGAATGAAATCCCCAAAGGGACCCCAAACTATTCTTCTTAGCATATCATAAGCATTTAAGGGTAAAAGAAGAAGATACATAAGTGGAAGATGAAACATAATCATAATTGATACATTATATCCAACAAGCTTCTAAATCATAGATTGATAGGGGAAAACACTTGTCCCTTGCTTACACTCAATGAAAATAAAAGACTGTTTCAAACATAACACAAAGTAGGATAATAGTAGCTCTCATCCTCGAAGCGTGAGGGCTCACCCAATCTGTCTCTGAAAGAAATCCAAATCCACCCACATGGATGAGGAGGAAGATAGTCACCAATCCTTACGTTATGAGATAATATAGGTAAAAAGAATGCATTAGTACTTTATAATATACTAAGTATGTAGGCATGCAACACAATAATATACATTATATCAATAGATAATAGAATCAAAAAAGAGAAAGGAATCAACACACCAATATGCAATGAGTGTAATAAAGTATGATATCATAGTACATCAACATATGTGGAAATGTCGCCTTAACTAATAGTAAGATCATCCGAGCTATAACACATAATCCTGGTGTTACCCCTACATCAAAAAAAGAGGAGCCTACTTGCCAAGGTAGAACTGTACATGTCATAAGCTTTGTGGATCCACTAGCATCTTATGTTGGGAAACACCGTTATTCCTACGGTGGCACATAGTTATAAGACATAATGGGTCATGCCTAAATTATTGGCTAAGCTGTCACGACCCGAGTGTAGGGCCTAGATGTGACACAATGAATCAAGAACCCGAAAGGACCCCAAACAAGCCTCTTAGTGTATAAATCACATATCCTTGATCGTTGAAGAGAAATAAAAACAAGAAGAGATATAAATATGGGAAAAAGGGACTAAGTGAAGACTTATTATTTATAAAGAATAAAAGAGTCAAAGATCAAAGCATAAGTACATCAATTGTTCCAACAACACCTCTAAACATAGATTAGAGCGGGGGCCAAGATACTCTCCAGGCTCAGCCTAATAATGTCATATGTTAAACATCAAGAAGTCTTAGAAATACCAAGATAATGTGGATAATGTCCCCGAACTCGAGGACTCACCAAACCTTTCTTTAAATAATCGCACTATCCATATGGAGGATGATTAAGAGGAACATCAATCCCCACATGGTGATATTATGTAGTCAAAAGTATGCATTAGTATGTTTA
The DNA here is from genome assembly GCA_000787875.1 of Solanum virginianum. Lineage (NCBI taxonomy): Eukaryota > Viridiplantae > Streptophyta > Magnoliopsida > Solanales > Solanaceae > Solanum > Solanum virginianum. Next base: position 27,078 of record DF357387.1, on the reverse strand, counting down.
AATGTACTAAGTATGTAGGATGCAATGCAACAAGACATAAGACAATATAGTTAAAATACATAGAATAGGTAACAGATAAGCATAATCTCACTATGGCATGCACGATTAATGCTTGAAGTAAAACACATTTGTAAATCATTCAAATTGTATAGAAAATAATACATGTGTGGGAAGAGATCTCAATTAAAAAATAATAAGACCAAGCGACCTATAACTTAGAATCTCGATGATTACCCCTCATCAGTAAAGAGGTGGTCTACTTGCCAAGGTAAACCATACTTCACCTTATGAGAGCCTATCCCATTTAGGAGAAGCAACCTTCCTTGTGGGAGCCCATCCTATTTCGGAGAAGTAACCTTCCTTATAGGGTCCCGTCCTATTTCGAAAGGGATTTCATGAGAAACTTCGCCTTACAGGAGCCTATCCCATTTAGGTAAGAATTTCAAGAGAAAGTGCGCTAAATGGATCCACTAGTATTGAAAGGGTATAACATAATCCTACGTTGGCACATAGTTCAAGGGAAGAGAGCAAGCCCTACATCCATTGGTGCTAAGTCTAATCCCATGGAATAATTAGAATAATCATACTTTAATAACTTGCAATAAGAATGGAATCATGACATGAGTATCTCTTAAACATATTTGACCTCTAATGGTGAGCCTAACTTGAAACAATTGTAATAAACATGAAATTGTGAGATAAGTAGCTCTTGAATATACTTGACCTCTAATGGTGAGTCTACCCTTAAAACATAAGAATATATCATCATCAAACATTACCCTTGCATTAACATCAAAGGCTCACAAGAGGTAAAACCTTGAAAATAAGGCTTAACTCATACTTGCATAATCATAGATAATTTCATGTATTAATAACATAATTGATAGCCCATATTCATCATGAAGTCACTTCACTTATATAATATATAATTAACTTGAGAATTACTGACTTGACATTTTATCAAACACTTGGTGGTTGTGTAATGCTTCTTCAAAATCATGCAATTCAAAAGTGAAATCATGTGAAAAAACTTAATGCAAATCAAACCACCAACATATTGCAAAACCTTCATGTGACATACCTTGAAATCCATCATCATCTCATAATAGATTATAGTTTCATAGATACCTTGAAATACATCATCATCTCATAATAAATCATAATTTCATAGCTCAAAACATGAGAAGACCAACTCATAATATAAATTTGAGATAGATAGACATGCATATTTAATCAACATTTCATAAAACCCAATATGTTTCATGCTTATAATCTATAATAAAAGATACTCATAGATAATACAACTTGAAAACATGGAATTTTCATAAAATAAGAAGATTGGGCACCGTGGGTGAAACCCACATACCTTAGACTTGGGTTTTCTTGTTGTAGACTCGAAGGATACTTGAAGCTTGAAGGGAGTTCTTGAGATTCCGAATTATGCTTGAGACAGTTGAATTTTGATGAAATATTTGGTTAAGTGTTAGAGAGGGTCTTGAGTGATATAAAGTTGAAAAAGGGATAAGTGTAGGTGTTTTTACTCATAGGTGGGGATGGGGCCAAGACCCCAATACCATAGGATGAAATAACAAACTAAGGTTAAAATGTATATCTCCATGCCCTTGGCGCAACACACTCAGAGCGTGGATCGTCTGTAGAAATCATAAATTTACGAAAATTACTTTTCTCTATGTATCCTCTAAAATTGGGGTTATACCCATTTCCTACTCAATTTTTCCCCCTGATAACAAATATGAAGTTGGATTTTTGATATCATGCATGAATTTTAAGATACAAGAAAATTACGATTATGGACATTTTCGAAGCACATTTTCGGACATTTTTGGGGCTTTTCAATGTCTCTCCTTTTGGAACATTCATCCTCAAATGTCAAAGAAACATACATTATTGAAGTAATCATGAGGAATTCAACCCAACACGAATGCAACTAACACATGTAAACATCATTTTCAAAAATCTCAACATGAATGTCAAAAATCACCATAAACTTGTCAACATGAACATGAATGTACACAAAATGACGTAAGGGCTGAAACTTAACACTTGAGATCATATAGGGGACTTAAATAGTACCTTAGGCTTGAGTAGAGTGGAAGAGGTATAGATATTGCTTTCTCTTGTCCACCTCGGATTCCCATGTGGCACTTTCAACTTGTTGGTTTCTCCAACGAACCTTGATGGAAGCTATATCTTTGTTACTCAACCTCTTCACTTGTCTATCCAAAATTTCCATCGAGACCACCTTATAAGTCAAATTCTCTTCTACAACACCCACAACATCCAAAGGCACTATAGCATTAGGGTCAACTACATACTTTCTCAACATGGACACATGGAAGACTAGATGAACTATGTCCATCTCTATAGACAACTCAAACTCATATGCAACCTTACTAATCCTCCTCAAAATTCTATAAGGACCCACAAACCTTGGGCTCAATTTCCCCTTCTTTCCAAATCGAACCACACCATTCATAGGTGCGACTTTCAAGTAAACCCAATCACGAACTTTAAACTCAAGATCTCTTCTACTCACATTGGAGTAGGACTTTTGTCTACTTTGGGCTGTTTTCAATCTCTCCCTAATCAACATCACCTTCTCCAAGGCTTCCATAACCAAATCTGGACCTAACAAAGCCATTTCACCCACTTCAAACCACCCAACCGGTGATCTACAACCCCTACCATAAAGAGCCTCAAAAGGAGCCATACTAATACTTGAATGATAACTATTGTTGTAAGCAAATTCAATGAGTGGAAGATGTTCATCCCAATTACCTTCAAACTCAAAAACACAAGCTCTAACCATATATTCAAGAGTTTGATATCATTTGAGGGTGAAAGGCAATGCTAAGCTTAACCTTGGTACCAACATCTCTTTGGAAAGACCTACAAAACTGAGGAGTGAGTTTAGCACCACGATCCGAAATGACGGAAAAGGGAACCCCATGCAATCTAACCAACTCATGAATATACAATTTTGTATAACCTTTGCTACCATTAGTAGTTTTGACTGGTAGGAAGTGAGCCGACTTTGTCATTCTATCCACAACAACCCCAATTGAATCAAATTGATTTCTAGTCTTAGGCAACATAACCACAAAATCTATGTTTATTTTCTCCTAATTTCAAGTAGGAATCTCTGTATTCTGGGCTAGGCCACTCGACCTTTCATATTCGACATTTACTTATTGACAATTGTGATATCTGGATATGAACTTGGCAATGTCTCTCTTCATACCACCCCACCAATACACTTCCCTCAAATCTCTATACATCATTTGGAACCGAGGTGGATAGAATAGGAAGAATTATGAGCCTCATCTAAAATCTTCTTTGTCAAGTTATCACCACTAGGAACACACAATCTACCTTGGTACCTAAGGGCACTATCTCCCCTTCAGAGAAAACCTCACTTTACCATCTCCCACCAAGGCCTTCAACTTTAACATAGCGGGGTCAAGTTCTTGTTTTACCTTTACTTTCTCAATCAAAGAAGACATAGAACCATGAACAACCACTACACTCCCATTGACGACCTCATCCAACCTAACCCCCAATCTAGCGAACCGATGAACCTCTCTAGCCACCTCTTTGCCACCATCATCAACATGAGCTACACTACCCATTGACACCCTGCTTAGAGCATCGGCCACAACATTAAATTTGCTAGGGTGATAATGTATACTCATATCATAATCATTAAGGATCTCTAACCATCTTATTTGTTTGAAGTTAAGATCTTTTTAGGTGAACACATATTGGAGACTCTTATGATCGGTGAACACATCAACATGAATCCCATATAGGTGGTGATGCAAAATTTTCAAAGCAAATACTAAGGCCACCAATTCAAGATCATGGGTGGGATAATTCTTCTCATTTACCTTAAGTTGTCTAGAGGCATATGCTATCACATTACCACCTTGCATCAAAACACACCCCAAACCAATTCTTGAGGCATTTCAATACACAACAAACCCTTCTAACCCTTCCGGTAGAGCCAAGATGGGAGCGGAGACAAGCTTATCTTTCAAAGTTTGGAAACTCTTTTCATACTTATCGGTCCACACAAATTTTGCCTTATTTTGTGTCAATTATGTAATGGAGAATCAATAGAAGAGAAGCCATTCAGAAACCTTCAATAATAACCCACAAAACCCAAGAAACTTCTAATGTTCAATGGAGTCAAAGGTCTAGGCCAATTTCTAATAAACTCCACCTTCTTAGGATCCACCTTAATACCATCACTCGACACCACATACCCTAGAAGAGCAACCTCTTTCAACCAAAACTCACATTTTTCATATTTAGCATACAACCTTTCCTCCCTCATAATTTCCAATACCACCCTCTAGTGATCTATATACTCTCTCTTCACTATAGGAATAGATCAAGATATCATCAATAAAAACCACCATAAACAAGTCAAGGTAGGATTTAAAGACCCTATTCATAAGATCCATAAATATAGTTGGTGCATTGGTTAACTTAAATGACATAACCACAAACTCAAAGTACCCATACCTAGTCTGGAAAGCTGTCTTGGGAATGTCACACTCCATCACTTTCACTTGGTGATACCCGGACCAAAGATCAATCTTAGAAAAGTGACTCCCCTTGAAGTTGATCAAAACAGTCATCAATCCTTCGTAGAGGGTACTTGTTCTTTATGGTGACTCTGTTAAGTTGCCTGTAATCAATGCACATTCTTGGAGAATAATCTTTTTTGTTCACAAACAACATCGGTGCAGCCCAAGGTGATTTACTAGGCCTTATAAAACCCTTCTCCAACAAACTCCTCAATTGCTCCTTCAACTCTGCCGGGGCTATATGGTAAGGGGGAATAGAAATTGGTTGAGTATTGGAAAGGAAGTCTATACCAAAATCTATTTCCCTTTCAGGAGAAACACAGGGAAGCTTATAAGGAAAGACATCAAGGAACTCATTAACCACCGGAACCGACTCTATAGGAAGGACTTTCGACTCAACATCCCTAACACTCACAAAATGATAGAGACAACACTTAGAGATCAACTTTTGGGCTTTAAGACAAGAAATGAATCTAACCTTGACCACCACATCACGATTCTCCTACTCAAGGATAGGTTCATTAAGGAATTGGAATTTAACTCTACGGGTTCTACATTCAATAGAAGCATAATATCCACGCAACCAATCCATCCTAAGAATGACATCGAAAGCCAACATATCTAATTCAACAAAATCACAAGGAAAGATTTTATGCAAAATGAACACGGGGCAATTTCTATAGATCCTTCTAACTATAATGGACTCACCAACAGGGCTAGACACTTTATAAGGTTCACATAACATTTCGGGGCTAACATGGAGCTTTTGGCAACAAAAGGAGTAATAAAAGAAAGAGTGGCACCTGTCTCTAACAATGCATACACATCAAAATAAAAAATCTTTAACATACCGGTGATGACATCGAGCACCTCATTCACCCCTTATGTCCTTTGAAGAGCATAGAATCTATTTTATCTTGGTGCATGCCCTTGTTAGACTTCTCTTTCCTTTTGACCCACATTTGCACCTTGGCCTCGTGGACGACCATCTCCACCTTTGGGTCGAGCATGAGGACAATCAATAACCTTTTGGCCAACTTAACCACAACCAAAGGAAGCATTTTAATTTCTCAAACAAGGACCACTATGATTCTTCTCACACCTTGGACATCTAGGCTTTATCGTACCTCCATTATCCCCTTGGAACCTTTGATTAGGCACCTTACCATAGGCAAACCTCTTGTTGGAAGCATTCGATGACCCTTGGCCTTGGAATTTGTAGCCTTAGAGAAATCGACCACCCTTGGAATTTTGGAATCCATCTTTAAAACGGACCCTCTTGGGCTCACTACTTTTTCTCTTTCTAAGCTTTTCCTCCTCTAGTTGTTTGAAATATGTCATGAGGTAGGACAATATTACCCACTAACATGGCAATTCGGCACTCCTTATTCAACAAGTCAGATACACCCGACACAAATTTGTTCATCCTTGATCTTGGCTCAGCAACAAATTGTGGGGGCATATTTGGAGAGTAGGTTGAACTTGAGGGAATACACCCTCACACTTATAGACCCATGCTTTAGATTCATAAATTCCATCATTTTTGCCTCCCTTAGCTCAATAGGAAAGAACTGGTTGAGAAATGCCACTTTGAATTCCTCCTAAGGGATAGCTTCACCATTCCCCTTCTCCATATTCCATTGAGTGAACCATATTTGAGCCACGCCCTTGAGTTGGTAGGTTGCCAACTCTGCTTTTGCCTCAGAATTAACCATCATAATAAACAAAGCTCATACACCTCATCAATGAATTCTTGGGGATGCTCATCCACCTTGGACCCATGGAACTCCGGTGGGTTCATTCTGGTAAAATCCCTCACCCTTGAGGCCAGAGTAGGAGCATGAGGGGCCCATTGGTTCAGTATATTCATAATGGCATAGGCCAACATAGTGTTAGCATCTCAAAAATAATCATGGGCCACTCCCCCATCTTGAGGAGCTTGAGGAGCGGGACAAGCCAGTTGCTCCTTTAGTTTACGGGCTCTTCTTCCTCTTGGAATTGACATGATCTAGAATAGGAAAGAACATTCATTAGAGGAAAAAACTTTACCATACTTATAAAGAATGACATAGATCATGAAGAAGCAAAACATTATCAAAAATGGCTCAAAGCCTCTTACTCGTAGTTGTGGTGCACTTCACAACCATGAATAAGACTCTAACCGGTGCAGTGTATTGCATTTCGAGCACCATTAAAAACCTAGTACTCTGATATCTAATTAGGCATGACCCAAGCCTAGGAAATAGACATGACACGGCAAATAAGGAACCCGAAGGGACACCAAAGAGCCTCTTAACATATCAATCGCACATCTTTGGTCGCGAAAGCAAAATAACAAAAAGTGATATAAATATGGGAAAAAGGGACTAAGGGAAGTCTTGATATTTATAAAACATAAAAGAGTCAAAGCTCAAAGCACAAGTACATCAATTGTTCCAACAACACCTCTAAACATAGATTGGAGTGGGGTCTAAGACGCTCTCCCGGCTCACCCTCATAATGTCATATGTTCAACACCCAAAAGTCTTAGAAATAGAAAGAGAAAGTAGATAGTGTCCCCGAACTTGAGGACTCACCAAGATTTTCCTCGAATAATCTTACTAGCCACAGGAAGGATAATTAAGAGGAGCTTCAGACCCTACATTATGATATCATGTAGGTAAAAGTATGTGTTAGTACATTTGAATGTACTAAGTATATAATATTCAATGTAATAAGATATTAGCCAGTATAGTAAAAATGCTTAGGAATAGGCAATAGATAAGCATAATCTCAATATGGCATGCATGATCAATGCTTAAAGTAATACATGCTTGTAAATCATTCAACTTGCATAGGACATAATACATATATGGGAAGAGACCTCAATCAACAAAGAATAAGACCAAGCGTCCTACAACTTAAAATCTCGATTATTACTCCTCACCAATAAAGAGATGGTCTGCTTGCCAAGGTAAACCATACTTTACCTTACGAGAGCTCATCCCATTTCGGAGAAGTAACCTTCCTTATGGGAGCCCATCCTATTTTAGAAAGGATTTCATGAGAAACTTCGTCTTATGGGAGCCCATCCCATTTAGGGAAGAACTTCTAGAAAAAGTGTGCTAAATGGATCAACTAGTATAGCAAGGGTATAACATAATTCTATGTTGGCACATAGTTCAACGGAAGAGAGCAAACCCTCCATACATCAGTGCTAAGGCTAATCCTATGGAATACTTAGAATAATCATACTTTAATAACTTGCAATAATCATGGAATCATGACATCAGTAGTTATTAAACATACTTGACCTTTAATCATGAGCCTAACTTGAAACATGAGAATAGATCATCATCAAACATTACCCTTACATTAACATCAAAAGCTCACAAGTGGTAAAACCTTTAGAATAGGTCTTAAATTCATACTTGCATAATCATAGATAATTTCATGAATTCATAACATAATTGATAACCCATATTCATCATGAAGTCACTTGACTTATAAAACATGTAATTAACTTGAGAATTCTTGACTTGACATTTTATCAAACGTAGTCATTCTTCATCATGAAGTCACTTGACTTATAAAACATGTAATTAACTTGAGAATTCTTGACTTGACATTTTATCAAACACTTGGTGTGTGTGAATGCTTGTTCAAAATCAAGCAATTCAAGAATGAAATCATGTGAGAAAACTTAATTCAAATCAACCTACCAATATATTGGAAAACCCTCATGTGAGATACCTTGAAATCCATCATAAATCTCATAACAGATCATATTTTCATAGCTCAAAACATGCATAATCTCCATAGACAAAACCAACTCATAGTATGAGCTTGCGACAGATAGACATGCATATTTAATCAACATTTCATAAAACCCCAACATATTTCATGCTTAGAATACATAATAAAAGATACTCAGAGATAATACAACTTGAAAACATGCAATTTTTATAAAATAAGAAGATTGGGCACCATGGGTGAAACCCACATACCTTAGACTTGGGTTTTCTTAGTGTAGACTTGAAGGAGACTTGAAGCTTGAAGGGAGTTTTTGAGATCCAGAATTATGGTTGAGATACTCGAATTTAGATGAAATATTTGGTTTAGTGTTAGAAACAATTTTGAGAGGGTCTTGAGTGATACAAAGTTGAAAAATGGCTTAGTGTAGGTGTTTTTACCCATAGGTGGGCATGGGGCAAAGACCCTAATGCCTTAGGCTGAAATAATAAACTAAAGGAAAAAATGTACATCTCCGCACCCCTGGCGCATCACACTTAGGGCGCTGATCGTCTTTGAAAATCATAAATTTGTGAATAATTATTTTTCACTATGGGTCCTCTAAAATTGGGGTTATGCCTATTCACCACTCAATTTTGCCCCCTGATCATGAATATGAATTCAGATTTTTGATATTACACATGAATTTTTAGATATAAGGAAATTATGATTACGGGCATTTTCGAAGAACATTTTCAGGCATTTTTGGGACATTTCATAAGCCGTGTATTTTCTCGACTCTATGTTAACATCCCAAAAAATACATAATATATGTGTATAATCATACTTGTCTTATATCATCATAATTCATACTTGTACCTCTTCATTAGAAGCTGATCAAAATCTCATAGTTCATAATATCATACATAAGAGAAGCTCAGTTCATGCTGGTGTACTAGGTCACCTTTTTGTATCTTGAATCTCCTCGTAAGGATCCCAGGTCACCTTTAAGGACTTAAATCCCCTACTATAATTCTAGGTTGCCTCTCAGAATCCTGAATCTCTCTATAGGGACCCCAAGTCACCTTTAAGGTCCTAAATCCTGTATTTGTAATCATACTAGAAATCTTGCACAAGCAAAAACATGATGAAGTGAAGATATATAGCATGGGTTCATATCCAATAAGTTCATAATCATTCTAGTGGAGAAGTTACATTTATAATCTTTGAATCGAAGATCATTTGAATGATAATTGAAGTAACCCATTCATATTTCCCATATATATTGTAGCATACTTGAGAAACCTCATGTTCCCAAAATCTTAATCAAATCTGCTTTATCAGTCAAATTCTCCTCAATTTCAGCAATCTCCAATGGTATAATAGATCTTAGATCATCAATGAACTTTCTCAACGTGGAAACATGAAACACCAGATAAACCGTAGCCAATTTATATGGTAAGTCCAACCTATATGCTACATTACCAATCCACTCCAACACCTCATAAGGCCCTATATACCAGGGACTCAATTTAACCTTTTTATTATACCACATCATATCCTTCATGGGTTAAACCCTCACATACACCCAATCCCTTACATGGAACTCAATAACTCTTCTCCTAACATTGGAATACAACTTTTGGCGACTTTAGGTTATCCTTAATATCTTCCTTAAGAATACCATCTTTTTCATTCCATCCAACACCAAATCATGATTGATTTAAGATATTTAACAAATTTCAAACCAACCCACTAGGGATCTACAACATCTTCTGTGCAAAACCTCAAATGGTCTCATCTCAAAACTTGCATGAACTATTATAGGCAAACACAATAAGCGATAGATGATTATCCTATTTATCTTTAAATTCAAATACACAAGCCCTGAACATGTCCTCTAAAGTTTGAATTATTCTCTTGGCATATCAATTCGTTTGAACATAGAAAGTGGTACTCAGCTTCACTTTGGGGCCAAGTCCTCTTTGAAATGACTTCAAGAAATGAGAAGTGAATTGGGTACCAAGATCTGATATGATTGACAATGGTATATTGTGCAACCTCACTAGCTCCTTGATACGTAATCTAGAATACCCCTCGGCACTGAAAGTAGTCTTTACCTCTAAGAAATAGGCTGACGTAGTCATTCTATCAACAACCACCTAAATAGAGTCATATTGCTTCTGATTATGGGGAAAATATATCACAAAGTCCTAGCTACCAGCTTGTCTAACTAATATACTGATGTAATTCCATAAAAATATGGCTACCCGACGAACATGAGGTCCCACTCACTATTCATGGCTAGACAAAAAGGGATCAACAGACTTGCTAAAGCCCTGAACCATAGCGTACTTAGTACTGGTGATATATTTTTAGATCTCGCATTGAAAAAACTCCTTCTTTTGGATTTTGGGTGTTTTTGAATTTAGCCTCTCGTTATGTCTTCACTGAATGATTGTCCACCTTCTCAAGCCTCTCTACCATACCCAACGAAAGTGACAACGGATGACTTCCATTACTAAATGGAAGAACTTTTCAAACTAGTTGATAGTTGTTCCCTGGTTGCACCCCACAATGGGTTCTAATTTACTAAATCACATGTTTCTGTTTTCGGAACAGAGTACCTAAAATGGGACTTTTGGTACCATACTATTGCAGCATCAACAGAAGTAACCATTGATCGGTTGATGGAAGTTCCTATATGTAGTAAATCTTGAAAAAGAACAAATGAAGATCTTGATTTGATCAAGTATGCCTACCTTAAGGTAGAAGGTGATTGAAAAAGTATTCACATCTTTCAGCTTCTAAGTAAAAAACATTATTCCTTAAGCCAAGCCACTGGGCAATTGATGTTATACCTTCATTTGTTGGTAGTTAAGGCACTTTGCCACGAACGTAAATATATCCTTCTTCATGTCATTCAACCAATACACTTCCTTCAAGTCTCAATATATTTTTGGTGGATCCAAGATCTATGGAATATAGGGAATTATGAGCTTCTCTCAAAATCACCTTTCTTAAACCATCTATATTCGAAACACATAACCAGCCTTGGGTAGAAAAGTAAACCATACCTCCCTTTGAGAAAACCACTATCCTCTTCTTAGAAACCAGCTTCTTCAACCCAACCAATGCCAGATCTAGGTCTTGTTTTGCTTTGAAATCTTTCACTACTGATGATTCAGCCCCATTTTGCATAGGAATCCCACCCTCATTGGTGTAACTCAAACTTACTTCTAAATGTGCCAAATGATGCATATCCTTCACCAGCCTCTTTTGGCCTCTTCCACATGAACCTCACTATCCATAAATAGCCTATTGAGTGCATCAGCAACAATATTAGTCTTGCGTAGATGATATTGCATACTTATTTCATAATCCTTGAAGAACTTAAGCCACCTTATTTGCCTTAAATTTTTGTCTCTTTAATTAAACATGTATTGCTAACTCTTGTGATTGGTAAACACATCAACATGCACCGCATAAAGATAAAGACGCCAAATTTCAAAGGAAACATCACAGTTGCTAATTCTAGATCATGGGTTAGATAATTCCGTTAATGCATCTTTAGTTCTCATGAAGCATTATGCTATGACCTTACCATTTTGCCTTAGAAGATAAACCGAACCAACATGTGAAGGATCATAATATACCATAAATCCATCCTAACCTTTCAATAATGTCAAAATAGTAGCATATGAAAGACAATCCTTCAAAGTCTGAAATATTTTCTCACATTCATCTAAAAAATGGAATTTCACTTTCTTTTGAGTCAAATAGATCAATGGTACTGAAATGGATGAAAATCATTCAAGATACCTTCAATAATACATAGCCAAGCCCAAGAAAATCCTAAAATTTAATAAAGACAATGATTTAGGACAACTCCTTATTGCTCCAGTCTTCTTTGGATAAACCTTAATGCCACTATTAGATATTACATGGCCAAGGAATGCCACTCTTTTCAATTAAACTCACACTTACTGAAGTTGGCAAACAATTACTTATCTCTTAAAGTCTGAATCACAACTCTTAAGTGTCTATATGCTCTTCCTTATTATGAGAGTAGATCAGAATGTCATATATAAAGACCACCATAAATGCGTCAAGGTAGGGCTTGAACACCCTATTCAAAAGATCCATGAACACTACAGAAGCACTGTTCAGCCTAAATAATGTAACCATAAATTCAAAGTGATCATATCTCATCTGAATTGTCATATTTAGAATATTACACTCCCTTACTCTTAACTGAATATAGTCTGAACTAAGGTCAATTTCAGAAAAATGAGTAGTCCTTGTAACTGATCAAACAAATCATCCTTCATAGATAGTGAATACTTGTTCTTTATAGTCTATAAGCATTTGGAGGGGCCCATCCTTATTTCTCACAACAACACTAGAGCACCCTATGAAGAAATCACTAGCCTAATGAAACCTTTTTTTAGCAAGTGTTTCAACTAATCCTTTAACTCCACTGGGGATATTTGGTAAGGAAGGATAAAGATAGGTTAAGTATTAGGACAAAGATCTATACCAAATCCACTACCCTTTTGAGAGGAATACTGGGTAAGTCTTTGAGAAAGATATCAAGAAATTCATTCACAATGAGAATCTACTAAAACGTAGGAGACTCAAAATGGACATCTCTCCCTTATAATATGGTAGAGGCACCTCTTGGAAATAATTTCATGGGTCTTTAGATAAGACATCTGTTAACCTTTAAGTATTGCGTCACTACCTATACATTCAAGAATGGGATCATTTATGAATTGAAACTTGACCTTACAGGTCCTATAATCTTTAGAGGCATATGAAGCATGCAACTAATCCATCCCAAGAATATCATCAAACTCAACCATATCAAGCTTAATAAAGTCACAAGTAAGGACTTTATGCAAAATTGGCATTGGATAACTTTGATAGACTCTTCGAGCGAGAACCTACTAACCTATGAGAGTATAGACTAAGGAAGACTATAGCAAAATTTAAGGAATCACATCACATATATTGGCTAGGAAAGGAATGATGAAAGATAAATTGGCTTTCGGATCAAGAAATGCATGTATATAAAGTTAAAGACCTTCAACATACTAGTAACAACATTGGGAGTCGCTTTCACCTCTTGCCTAGGATAAAGGGCATAGAATATGTCGTTCTGCTAAGCACCACCTTGTTGAATCCTTTATTTCCCTTGACCACTTAGAGAAATTTGTCCTTGGGGACGACCTTTGGACCCTTTTTTTCCATATTAGGACATTCTGACTACTTGTGGCATATCCTACCACACCTACAGAAAACACCAGATCTTGCTAAACACCTACCTTCGTGGTTATTCACACAATTAGTGCACCTAGGAAAGTCTTGCTCACGACCACTTTAACACCTTCACGGTCCTAAATTCCCTACTAAGGTCTTCGGTCACCTCTGAGGATCTAGAATCTCCCTGTAGGGACCTCCTCAGGTCACCTAACCTCTGATTTGGAGATTGAAATGGTCCTAGGCCTTATAACCTTTTTCCTTGTTGAGGATGACCACTTACACTACCTAACCTATTATTAGAGAACCTACCTTCAAACCAGTCCTTCGTGGACTCTCTTTCCCTTCTCTCCTTGAGCTTCTCATCTTCAATTTGCTTGATGTAAGTCATGAACCAAGAGATGTCATTCTCCTGCATAAATATAGCACTCTATCATTCTTTGATTACCAAATCAAATATTCTTCAAATAAACTTACTCATTCTAGGATAAGGGTTAGTAACTGAAGCATATTTGGAGGTCAAGAAATGGAAGCTTGAAATCCTCCAAACTAATCAGACCTTTATCTACCCTCTTGGATACCCATTGAGAAAGCCACACTAAGGCCACCCCTTTAAGTTGATATGTTATCAATTCTACTTTCTCCTCATAAGTCAACTGCATGACAACCAATACCTTGTAAACCTCATTGGTGAACTCTTGAGCATCATCATCTACCTTTGAACTATGGACTTAGGAGGATTCATTCTAGCAGAATCTCTTAACTTAGATACCAAAATATGCACCGGGGTAGGTACATAAGGTGGAGGAGCAACCACACACTGATTATCCTAGTTTGCCATAGCTCGAGCCAACATAGAAATATCAATCTAGAGTTCAGCAATGGTGACTTATTCTTTCAATGGTTCATGGGGTGCTTGATACTCATTAGAATGTACTTCCTTTGGCTTGGGTACTCTTCTAGGAGGCATTTTCTATAATGTTCAAATAATAACCTTTAGAAATAGGAAACCTTAGGACATGTTCTATAGAATGACATTAATTATAAAAGTGGTGAAACAATCCTGAAATTCCTCATAGCCTTTTATTCATAGATTTTATGTGATTCACACACATGAATAAGACTACTTGATGTAGCATGTTGTACTCTTTAGGACACTTCAAAACCTTGGGCTCTAAAATCGAGTTTGTCATGACCCAAGCTAGACCCTGGGTGTAAGATGGTGAATGAGATCCCTGAAAGAAGCCCACATTATCTTTCTTAGTATATCATAATCATTCAAGGGTAGAAACAGAAGATACATAAGTGGAAGCAGAGACATAATCCTAACTATGGCATAAGATTGATAAGTGGTGCATAGTCTGTAAGAGTAATACATCGTGTCCAATAAGCCTGTAAATATAGACCGAGCAAGGGCTAAGAATATCCATAGCTCACCCTCAGTGAAAATAAAAAGGCAGTCTCAAACATAACATAAAGCTGGATGATACTTGGTCTTATATCGCTCGCATGAGCACTCACCCAATCTTTCTTTGAAAGAAATCCAAATCTAGCCATGAGGATGAGGAGGAAGATAGTCGTATATCCCTACATTGTGAGATAAAATGTATGCGTTGGATATGTATTAGTATGTTTGAATGTATTAAGTATAAGAACATGCCATACAATAATATATATTATATCA
This sequence comes from Solanum virginianum, assembly GCA_000787875.1. Lineage (NCBI taxonomy): Eukaryota > Viridiplantae > Streptophyta > Magnoliopsida > Solanales > Solanaceae > Solanum > Solanum virginianum. The sequence continues at coordinate 11,808 of DF357387.1, read as the reverse complement.
ATAGCTATAGAGAACATGCCATACAATAATATACATTATATCAATAGCTACATAATAATGATACATGAGCAAGGACACACATATATAGAACAAAAGTGGAGAAAGAAATCTACATACCAATATGCCATGAAAGTAATGATTCATGATATCTTAGTGCATCGACATATATGTGAATGTCACCATAATTGATAATAAGACCATGCGAGCTATAACATGGAATCTTGATGTTGCCCCTATATCAAAAAAAGGAAGTCCACTTGCCAAGGTAGAACTCTAGATGTCATAAGCTATGTGGATCCACAAGCAATCCATATTGGTAAACATCATCATTCTTGTGGTGGCACCTAGTTATGGGACTATGGAATATACATCTAATGGGTCATGTCTCAACTATTGGGTGAGCCGTAAACCCAAGGTTCTCTTAGTGCTAAGGCAACATCCCATGGAATGCATAATATATACATATAATCATACTTAACATAAATTATCATAAGTCATCATAATTCATGTTGTACATTATCATCATACATATGATCATTATCTCATAGTTCATGACATCATGCATAAGTGTATTTCATTTTATGCTAGGGTCCTAGGTCACCTTTATAAATCCTAATTCTACTCTTTGGATCCCCAGGTCACCTTCACGGTCCTAAATTCCCTACTAAGGTCTTCGGTCACCTCTGAGGATCTAGAATCTCCCTGTAGGGACCTCCTCAGGTCACCTTCAAGGTCTTAAATCCCTTATTGATAACTATACAAGAAACCCTGTACAAGAAAAAATATGATCATGTGGTAAAGTGAAGAGAAATAACATGGATTCATATCTAATAAGTTCAAAGTCATGATATTGGAGTAATTACTAGCATAATGTTTGAATTGAAGATCATTTGAATCATAATTGAATCAACCTATCATAATTTTCATATATATCATACTATACTTGAGAGATCTCATATAAATCATGTAATTCAGGTAAAATGGAAATGATTCATGCATATTCTTGTATATAAGTGCAATCTACATCATAATAATATCATTTCAAATCGAATTCATGAAAACCATTATTTGATCATGCTTGAAACTAATGAAACAATGAGAAAATAGGTTGGGCTCTATGGTTGGAAGGTACCTATGGGTGAAAACAAATACCTTGATGATAATAGAAGGATCAAAGGTGAATTTGACTTGAAATTGAGAATTCTTCAATGAATTCTTCCCATAAGCTAGAGAGGAGACTTGAGAGTGATGTGATACTGAGTCTAAGTGTTGAAAATAGTATTGGAAGACCTTAGATAGGTAGGATAACATCAGAAGGGTAATCTAGTCTAGAAACCATCAAGAAAGAAGTTTAGGAACTAGGGAAAGGACCTAAATACCATTACAAAACCATATTTAAAAAGTCAATGGCACCTTGCATGAAAGTACCACCACGAATTATATTGTGCACCACGACCCATGATGGAGTTCATGGTGTGTGTCTCGAACTAGAAAATTGAGGGTAGCCTAGAAGAGTACACTCTACGAGATCCTTCATGAGTCATGGTGTGCACCATGAGCCATAGAGTGTTCATGGTGGAATACCGCACCATCAAAGCCCCCAAATCACACCAAGGGTCCCTTTCAAGAGCCTTTTCATAGATGGTGGTGTGTGCCATGGTTCATGAAAGGTGTCTTGGTTGTCACCTTGAGCCAAATTTTTTGAAAAACCTATTTTCAAACCATGGTTTCATCTTTTGATGTATGGGACCTTACATAGACTCGCACTCTCTTTCCATATTTTGACCTTCTAACGAATAGGGTATTATACCTATACACAAACTATATATGCTACCCTAATAAATTAAATTTTTGAAATTAATGGAATCTTTGAAAATCAACTTCGAAGTCTCCTTTACCCAAAATCTAATTAGTCATAATTAAACTAACATTAGGCTAAAAAAATGCAAATGCTCTCAAAACTCTCAAAAAAAGCTTCTAACCTTTTTATACACCTAAAATCACCACCTGAATCTAATGGAATCATCATAAATCTACTCAATGCATTTGAACTCCAAATAATGACCAAAGTCAAATCTTAGTCCAAAAATAGCTCAACTTCTAACTTAAAACCTCAAATGTAAGGACCCGGACTTTGTACAGCCTTAACGGTGCTTGGATTTTGGTTCTGAAAAGTTTATCACCAAGGTGACACCTTATGGGCACCTGCACGGGGTGTATGACTCACCATAGGTCATGTCGAGGAGCCTTGAGGTGTCCCTTGTCTTTGTATGTAGAGTATTGGCATTATGATAGAGTTTGAGATAAAGGCATGCACCACATGAACTCCCCAAGGTCTGTGTGGCACTTTATGGGTCATGTGGTGGCTTGTATGAGTAGCTTTGGCCTTAAAAACCATATTATGGCTAAGGCACATCAGACATGAACCTCATACATTCTGTATGACTATTCACGGGTCATATGGCCCTCTATGTAGGTGTTGGTGTGAAAATTTTCCAAGTATGTAATCATCGTCTCAAAACCCATCAGTGAGAATTTTTCTAATTGTAGCCATACGGAACTCTATATAGTTTGTATGCCCTTAAACGACCCATATAGACTCCATACCGGACCCCCACCATCATTTTGACTTCCATTTAATTTATGGCATTCTTGTAATTTTGGTAACTCCTAAGGGACGTTTATGACTTCCTATCCTATTCTAAGACTTTCAAATGTCCTATATTCTTCTTCTCTTATTCAAATTCAAATAAAAACTTAGAATTTATTCAAGCTCTATCCTAAGAACTCCTCTCAAGTGAACTAGTAAATGCTTAGCATGTGAATTAAGGAAAGGTCTCTTCTTCATAAAATTCTTCTTGTTTTGTCACGATCCAAGCCTAGGGCCTAGATGTGTCACAGCGAATGGGGAACCCAAAAGAATCCCAAACAAGCCTCTTAACTTATCATGACACATCATTTGACGAGAAAGTATATAAAATACATAAAGAGTAAGAATAGGGGAAAAGAAGCTAAGGGGAAAGCTTGCATAACATCCAATCAAGAGACAAAGAGTTAAAGCTCATATCGTAGCTACAAAACATGTCCAACAATTGCCTCTAATACATAGATAAGAGCGGGGGCCAAGAAAAAGCAACTGGGCTCACCCTCATAGTCAAAGTAAAACATAAAGAAAAGTGTCTCAATACATAATAAGAACAACATAGACTATGGTCCCCGAAGTAGAGGACTCCCTAACTAGCATGAGTAGTACTGAACCAGCTATGTAGAAGAGGAGCACGACCTACTTGGGCACCGGTTCCTACATGGTGATATCATGTAGCCAAGAGTATGCGTTCATACGTTTTAATGTACTAAGTATGTAAGATGTAATGCAACAAGAGATAGGCATCATAGTCAAAATGCATAACAATAGGCAATAGACATCATATAACAATATGGTATGAATGAACAATGATCAAGTAAAACATGTCTAAGTAACTCATACTCATATAGGATATCATAGTGTAGAAGAGGCCTAACTATGTTTCCAAAGTACAAACCCCTTGGTTGGTTGATGATGGTCTCACCCCATAACCCTGGTGGTGTGGTACAAAGCCCTCACATGGTTGATGATAATGTCACCTTATCACCCTGGTGGTGAATTACAAACTTCTCACATGGTTGATGAGTACAAATCCCCACCTCGGTTATCAAGGTACAAACCCTCGACAAAGTTATCTAGGCTCTTAGTCCCCCCTAATCGGGCATGGTCTAATGCAACACTTTATACATATTATATCATATGCATAATCTTCCTTCCAACACCCTCAAGCAATATACATTAAAATCCCTCCTCAAATCCTATAATAGATCCAACATTTATATCTCAAAACTTAGCAAAACAGTAACAACTGGACGTAGCTTTAACATAGTTCATACTAGTAAACCAAATTGTAAAATCAACTTTAAATCACGCAAATTGAGTAGAAAGGAGGTTAGGGCACCATGGGTGAAAGGGTCCAATAGTTAAAACCCACATATTAGCTTTGAAGAAGCTCTTGATGAAGATTGATAATGGAGACTTGAAGCTTGAAGAAAATCCTTAGTTCCGGATGAGTGTTTTGAGACTTAAATTTAGGAGTAAGAAATATGGCTAAGTGTTTGAGTGAGTACTGGGGAATGTTTAGGATGATATGAGGGTGAAATATGGCTAAGAATAAGTAAAAACACATTTGGGAACACTTAGGCCCATAACCCAAAAGTCTTAGACCGAGATAGAAAAAATGGATAAAAAAATTCATAGGAACATGCCCTTGGCGCGTTGCGCCAGTGGCACAGATCATCTCTGGAAATCGCATTTTTTTTATTTTCAAATTTTGCTGCGCTTACTCTCAAATTAGGGTTAGACCCCTCCTCCCCTAATTTTGACCCCCTAAACAAGTATATAAAGTTGAAATTTTAATATCAGGCACGAATTTTGAGATATATGGAAATTAAAATTTCAGGCATTTCGAGGCATATTTTCGGGCATTTTTTGGGGTCGTTTCAATATCTCCCCTTTGGGAACATCCGTCCTCGAATATAAAATAGATGTCCAGGACAAGAGTGATCATAAACAAATCTTCACCAACAAGAATCCAACATTATATTTAAAATACCATTTCTAAAATATCGACATAAGTGTAAAATAATCATAAACTTGCCAACTTAAACATGAATGATATGAATGACATGGGGGCTGAAATATAAGACTTGAAATCACATAGAAGACTTGGAATTAGTACCTTAGGATTGAGTGGGGTGGAAAAGATAAGGATACTGCTTTTGCATGTCAACCTCGGCCTCCCATGTAGCACTTTCGACTTGTTAGTTCCTCTAAAGGACCTTAATGGATGCCACCTCCTTGTTCCTCAATCTCTTCACTTGCCTATCAAAAATCTGAATCGAAGTGTCCTCATAAGTCAAGCTATCCTAAAAAAACCCCAAACATCAAGAGGTATAATAGCATTAGGACCATCCACACATTTTCTCAACATAGAGACATGAAAGACCAGATGAACCAATTCCATCTCACTAGGCAACCTCAACTCGTAAACTACCTTGCCAACCCTCTTTATGACCTTATAAGGACCAACATATCTTGGATTCTACTTCCTTTTTTTACCAAAATAGATACACTTTTCATTAGAGAAACTTTCAAATAGATCCAATCACCCAATTTGAATTTGAGGTCTCTTCTCTTCACATCGACATAAGAATTTTGGTTACTTTGGGCTGTCTTCAATCTCTCCCTAATCATCCTAACCTTCTCAAGAGCCTGCATAACCAGATCTGGTCCCAACAAAGCTACCTTACCAACCTCAAACCAACTAACTGGTGATCTATAATGCCTTCTATAAAGAGCCTCAAAAGGGACATACTGATGCTAGAATGATAGCTATTGTTATATGCAAACTCAATCAAAGGAAGATGATCATTCCAACTACCCCTCAACTCGAATACACATGCCCTAAGCATATCTTCAAGGGTTTGAATTGTCCTTTCGGCGTGGCCATCTATTTGAGGATGAAAGGTCGTAATAAGGTAAACTTTTGTACCAAGATCCCTTTGAAAAGACCTCCAAAAGCGTGAAGTGAATTCTGCACCACGATCCGATATGATGGGCAAAGGTCAACCACAAAATCCATATTAATCACCTTCCACTTCCAAGTAGGAATCTCTATTTCTTGGGTTAGGCCACTAGGCCTTTGATGTTTTTCTTTGACTTGTTAACAACTATGGCAATCAAAAATAAATTTGGCAATGTCTCTCTTCATGCCTCCCCACCAGTACACACACCTCAAGTCTCTATATATTTTAGTGGAACCAGGGTGGATAGAATAAGAAGAATTATTGGCCTCATCAAGGATTTTCTCCTTCAAAACATCAACACAAGGCACACACAACCTACCTTGGTACCTAAGGGCACCATCTCCTCCTTGGGAGAAAACTTCTACTTTGTCCTCTTTCACCAAGGCCTTCAATTCAAGCAAGGCGAAGTCAATATCTTGTTTTGCTATATCCTCATCAACCAATGAACACTTAAACACATTAACAACACAACACCATCATCACCAACCTCTTCCAACCTAACCCCTAATCTACCCAATCCGTTCACTTGCCTAGCCATCTCCTTCCCACAACTATCATCATGAGCTAGGCGAGCCATGGACACCCTACTCAAAGCATCCGCCATAACATTTGCTTTACCGGATGATGATCCACACTCATATCATAGTCTTTAAGAAATTCTAACCATCTTCTTTGCCTCAAGTTGAGATCCTTTTGAGTGAAAACATATTGAAGGCTCTTATGATCAGTGAACACATCAACATGCATCCCATACAAATAGTGACACAAAATCATAAATGCAAACACAACGCCGGCTAACTCTAGATCATGGGTAGGGTAGTTCCTTTCATGTAGCTTGAGTTATCTAGAAGCATAGGCTATGAACTTACCATTTTGCATCAACACACAACCTAAATGATCTCAGGAAGCATCATAATACACCACAAATCCCTCAATCCCATCCGATAGTGAGAATATAGGAAAGCACACAAGCTTGTCTTTCAATGTTTTGAAGCTCATCTCACACTTATCAGTCAACACAAACTTAACCTTCTTTCTAGTCAATTTTGTCATAGGGGAAGAAATGGAGGAGAACCCATTCACAAACCTTCTATAATAACCCGCTAGATCCAAGAAGCTCCTAATATCCGATAGGGTCAATGGCCTAGGCCAATTTTTAATCACATCGGTCTTCTTAGGATCCACGTTAATATCATCCCTTGACACCACATGACCAAAGAATGCAACCTCCTTCAACCAAAATTCACACTTTTCATGTTTTGTACAAAATTTCTCCTCTCTCAATCTTTGTAACAGAACCCTCAAATGCCCCATATGCTCCTCCCTACTATGTGAATAGATCAAAATATCATCAATGAAGACCACAACAAAGGAATCAAAGTAAGGTTTGAAGACACTATAATAAGGTCCATCAACATGGCCTATGCATTGTTCAACCCAAAAGATATCACAACAAACTTATAATGCCCATATCTCATCCGAAAGGCCATCTTGGGAATATCATACTCCCTCAACTTCACCTGATGATAACCGGGCTGAAGATCAATCTTAGAAAAATAGTTAGCCCTTTGCAATTGGTCAAACAAATCATCAATTCTTGAAAGAGGATATCTATTCTTTATAGTGGGCCTATTGAGTTGCCAGTAGTCAATACACATTCTAAGAGACCCATCCTTCTTCTTCATAAATAATAGCGGTGCATCCCAAGGTGATTGGCTAGGCCTAATAAATCTCTTCTCCAACAAATCTTTCAATTGTTCCTTTAACTCCTTCAACTCTGCCAGGGCCATACGGTAAGGGGAAATAGAGATAGGTTGAGTATCGGGGAAGAGGTCTATACCAAAATCTATTTCCCTTTTAGGAGGGATATTAGGGAAGGTCATTTGGGAAGATATCAAGGAACTCATTTACAGTCGGAATCGACTCTATTGGAAGGACTTTAGACTCCACATCCCTAACCTTCACGAGATGGTAAAGACACCCCTTAGAGATCAACTTACGGGATTTAATACAAGAGATGAACCTACCCTTGAACACCACATCTTGACTTTCCCACTCAAGGAAAGGTACATTTGGAAATTGGAATTTGACCCTACGGGTTTTACATTCAATAGAAGCACAATAAGCATGCAACAAATCCATCCCAAGAATAACATCAAGATCAACCATGTCTACTTCAACAAGATCACAAGACAACAACTAATGCAAAATGCAAATACGATAACTTCTATAACTATTCCTAGCAAAAATAGAGACTCTAATAGGAGTAAACACTTCAAATGACTGATGCAACAACTCAGGGTCAACATGAAACTTTTTATCAACAAAAGGGGTAACAAAGGAAAGGGTTGTACTCGAATCAATCAAAGCATATACATCAAAGTTAATGATTTTTAACATACCAATAACAACATCGAGAAACTCACCAACCCCTTGCCTTCCATTTAGAGCATAAAACCAGTTGTAGATTGGGGCACCACCTTGATGACCACCCTACCCAATGGAACCACTTTTGCACCCCGGCCTTTGCCATAGTTTCTTGGAAAATCCATCTTTTTATGACCAAGTTCACCACATTCAAAGAGGCATTAGAACCTTTCAAACATGGCCCTTCATGGCTTCTTCCTCATTTAGGGCACACATCAATAGGAACCACATCACAAACACCTTGAGTCCTAGGGAAGTCATTGGTAAACCTTCTATTAGTAGCAGGAGAACACCCTTGGCCTTGAAGAAATCTATCACCCTTTTGGAATTTACCCTCAAATCGAGCTCTGTTGGCCTCATGCCCCCTTTTTCCCCTAAATTTCTCCTCCTCCATTTGCTCAACATAGGTCATCAACTGAGACAAGTCAATGTCACTAATTAGCATGGGAGATCAGCATTCTTCACTCACCAAATCGGAGACCCCTATCACGAATATATCCATCATAGATCTAGGATCGGCCACCAAATGAGGAGCATACTTTGCAAGTTGATTGAACTTGAGGACATACTACCTCACAATCATAGCACCATGTTTTCATGTTCATGACCTCTACCAACTTAGCTTTCCTAAGCTCAAGAGGGAAAAATCGATTAAGGAAAGCCAATTTGAACTCTTCCCACAGCACCACATTACAAATTCCCTTCTCACCCTTCCAATGATCATACCATATTTGGTCTACCTCTTTGAGTTGGTATGTTGCCAACTCTGCCTTTTTATTCAGCCCAACACCCATTATATTCAAAATCTTGCAGACCTCATCAATGAACTATGGTTGATCTTCCTCAAACTTTGACCAATAGAACACTGGAGGATTCATCACCATGAAGTCCCTTACCCTAGATCCCAGGGTAGTAGCATGAGGGGCTTGGGTCCCTTGATTGACTTGGTTTGCCACAACTTTGGCAAGCATACTGAGGGCATCCTGGAGCTCACCATTGGTAGGTTACTCCTCGAGAGTTTGGGCCCTTTTTCCTCTAGTGTTTGGCATGATCTAGTATAGCAAAGAACAATCGTTAGGGAGGAAAAACTTACCATAACTCTATAGCATGACTTAGAATATAAAAAAGGGAAACATTTCCTAAAATATCTCATAGCCTCCTACTCATAGTCATGGCGTGCTTCACAACCATGAATAGGACTCTAATCAATGTGGTGTGTTGTAATACAAGGATCTATGGTAAGAATAGGTTGCGGAAGAATATAAAAGATATAAAGAGTAAGAATAGGGGCAAAGGGGGTAAGGAGAAAGCTTGCATTACATCATAATCAACAGACAAAGAGTCAAAGCTCATATCATAGCTGTATAATAAATCCAACAAATACCTCTAATACTTAGATAAGAGCGGTGGCCAAGACAAAGTAACTGCCTCACCCTCATAGTCAAAGTAGAACATAAAGAAGAGTATATCAATACATAATAAGAACAACACAGACTAAGGTCCCCAAAGTGGAGGACTCCCCAACTAACTTGAGTAGTACCAAACTAGCCATGTGGAGGAGAAGGATTGTCAACTTGCGCACCAGTTCCTATATGGTGATATCATGCATGCAAGAGTATGCGTTAGTACGTTTGAATGTACTAAGAATGTAGAATTAAATGTAACGAGAGATAGGCATCATAATCAAAATGCATAACAATAGGCAATAGACATTATATAACAATATGACATGAATGACCGATGCTCAAGTAAAACATGTTTAAGTAACTTATACTTATATAGGATATCATATGTGTAGAAGAGACCAAACCAGATTTCCAAAGTACAATCCCCTTGGTTGGTTGATGATGGTCTCACCCTATCACCCTAATAGTGTGGTATAGAACCCTCATATGGTTGATGATAATTTCACCTTATCACCCTGCTGGCAAAGTACAAACCCCTCATATGGTTGATGAGTACAAATCCCTACCTCGGTTATCAAGGTACAAACCCCCCGACAAGGTTATCCAGGCTCTTAGTCCCCCCAGATTGAGTATGGTCTAATGTAACATTTTATATAGATTATATTATATACATAAGCTCCTTTCATCATCATAACATCAATTATATCATATCACAAATGTTGGACCATCAATTCCTCAAGAAACCATATTTGGACATTTTATTAATTACTTAAAGGGTGTGTAATGCTAGTATAAAACCATAAAAAATAGAGATGAAATCATGCAAGAAAATTCATTGTAAAACCATCAATCAACACCTTGAAACACCCTCAAGCAATATATCTCAAAACTCCTCATTAAATCTTACAATAGATCCAACAGTTATAGCTCAAAACATAGTAAAACATTCACAATTTTTACATAGCTTTAACATAGTTCATATACATGTTCATACTAGTAAACCCAATTGTAAAATCAACTTTAAATCATGCAAATTGAGTAGAAAAGAAGTTAGGGCATCATGGGTGAAAGGACCCAATGGTTGAAACTCACATACCTTAGCTTTAAAGAAGCTCTTGATAAAGATTGAAAATGGAGACTTGAAGCATGAAGAAAATCCTTAGTTCTAGATGAGGCTCTATAGACTTGAATTTAGGAGTGAAAAATATAGTTAAGTGTTTGAATGAGTTTTGGGGAATGTTTAGGATGATATGAGGGTGAAATATGGCTAAGTATAATTAAAGACCCATTTGGGAACACTCAGGCCTAAGACCCAAAAGTCTTGGATTGAGATAGACCAACAACTAGGCAAAAAATGTATAGGAGCATGCCCTTGGCGCGTCGCGCCAGGAGCACGGATCGTCTTTGGAAATTGCATTTCTGTAATTTTCAAATTTTACTACATTTGTTCTTAAATCTGGGTTAGACCCTCCCTCCCCTAATTTTGACCCCTTGAACAAGGACATAAAGTTGGATTTTTGATATCACACACAGATTTTGAGATATATGAAAATTAAAATTTTGTGCGTTCCAAGGCATATTTTCGAGCACTTTTTGGAGTCTTTTCATGTTTCTTTTTGGGTAACTAAGATATGTGGGATTGATTCATGGTCCAACCATGAAGACCCTAACTCTTTTACACTTGATTTTATGAAATTGAGCTTACTTTAGATATGGTTTTTAAAGATTATTATTTATTTAATTCAATTGAGATATGGGCTATGTTTTAATGTTGATTTTAAAGTAATTTAAGCCCTAATATTTTCAATTGCATTGATATTATGAAGATTTGAATAGGAATTATCCCTTTAAAATTTGATTTAAGCATGGGTAATCTATATCAACATTTGAATGTGGATCTTACTTATGGATTTACTTGAATTTCATATTGAATTGTGACTTAAGATTGAATATATATTGCCTGTTGCTATTCTCATATCATTTATGGAATATGCATAATGAGCATTGATTTTTGATGAAAATTATCACCGGGTAAAGCTTACATATGGCTTTATGAAAATGATTCGGGGAGTTAAGCTCAGATATGTTTGTTATTCCGTGAGATAAGCTCACATATGATTATGATAAGAATGTGATCACATAAATATCTATGATAATTGGGGTTTCACACCATATTGTACATATATGAATGAGCTATTTCTATGCATGAAAGTATGGATTGAATTATGATTTGACTTTTGATCATAAGTATGCATGATTATGAAGAATGGTTGAGTTCTAAGCCTAAGTATGCATTGAAATGATTTAAAATGAGTTGTACCTCTTTTGAAAGCATATATATGTATAAGTATTATTATGGGAT
>DF357388.1:131782-179301 GCA_000787875.1 Solanum virginianum | reverse complement strand
CGTATAAATTAATTTATCTAATGTTAGTTGTCAATATACTCAGTCTAATCTCATACAGAAAAGTCCAGAGAGAATGCTGATGTTGTTATATTTATCTTATGAAAATATAAAATTGTTCTAGATAGACCTTTCAAGTAAGAGTGTCAAATTGGGGTTGGGGGTGGATAGGTTGAAAATAAAGATATTAAAATGGGTTAAAATGCAACTCGAGGTAGGTAATGACTCGCTCAAATTTACTTTGAATTCAAATAGATTTGACTCAAATGAGCTAAGAATTGAGTTGAGTCATAATCCGTCGAATTTGACTCAATTATTCTCAATAATTTTAACATATTGTTATTTATCAAGTATGATCACAATTTAAGTTTCAACTTAAAAAAAAATTAAATTATAAATGGATAGATAAACCTTAGAATATATAAAATAGATAGTAATACCTTCATTATGGAAACATACATCACACCAATGCAAATAAAGAATCTTTAAAAGAGTTGAAATTAGGCATAATTAAAAATTCTTTTAAAATGAGTCAAGGTTTGAATGGATTGAGATCGCCTCAATTCAAATTATCTTGAGTTCAATACATAAAAATCTGAACATATTAGACGATACTTATATTGGAACTCATTTTGACCTGAGGCTAAAATTCACACAATTTGGACATTGTTTTCTGCTATTATTCATCCCTTCCCCATAGTACAACACATATTTTTCCAAAATCCAGTAATTAAATATACTAGAAAAAGAGAATAAGAACCAACATAAAATCATAAATGTATAACTTGTATACAGTATACAGTGTGTGCATGTGAGTACTATTAAAAAATCGAATCTTATAACTCGTCTAATTCGCCCAACTCATTTCATTTAATTCATTTCAATTCATTTAACATTACGTTGAATAGATGATTTAAATTGACTCATGTAAACATTTCTTAAAAATAAATAAAATGGTTAAACTTAGTAAAAATTTGATTGGGTCTTGATACACGTATGATCCAATACATATCATGTTTTGACTCAAGCAAATTTGAGTTTGAATTGAATTTTGATTATTACTCAAATTTAATCCAAATCCCTGCTAATAAGTCCCCAACACATCGAGTAGCTTTCATAGAGGAATTTTGAATGTGAACCAACACACTCAAACGATGGCAAGGACCAGCAAATCACTAAGGGCCACCAACCGTCCAAATCACATCGACTCATCGAGTGATACATTTACACATCTAAGAATATCCACGCTATTATTCATTATTTTTTCCGGACCTCACTGTTATCAAATCCAAATCTCATACTAGTCCACTAAAACAAAAAGTATATAGTAAAACAAAAATCATTCATTTCATGATCAATATCAATTACGGAAGTATCAAATTTTTACACCTCTTTCTCGAGGAAGAAAAAAATACGTATAATATAAGTTTCAGAAAAGAATAACACAAGGTAATCTTAGTAGCTTCAATACTTGGCTATCTGAACTTCCATTACCTACTGTAATCCCCTTACCGCGTTTAAAACAAAAGGAAAAAAAATAATAACAAACACTCTTTACAATATAATCTGGTGTCTGTCAGCTAATATCTCGGGATGACCTGAACGGATTTTATTTTTTTTCGCCATCTCCATTAACATCACAAATTTTCTACTCTTAAAAAAAAAATTCTAGTCCTTCAACACACTGATTTTTCAGTAGATCCACCAAGTAACGCCCGAGATTCACCAAAATTATCTATACTATTCCTGTACCTTGCATGGCACGATTTCTGAAAATCCTCAACGTTTAACGAACGATTCCAGTTACCCGATCCAGATCGAGAGACGAACATAAGGATCTCCTCGAACAATAACTCATCGCAAGGTATAGCCAAGGTCCCATGGTTCGAGAAGCCATATTCTTCCTCCGCCAGAATCAATAGCGTCCTGAAAATCGGATGGTTCAAATACTTAGCTCGCACCACGAATCTCCGGCAACTACTGCCCACTGAGATCGCCACATGTCCAGCGGGAACATCAGAAGCTATGCGTTTAGATGAAGAAGATGATACGGCTCTTTTCTTCCATTGACGGAGCATTTGACTGATCCTCACAATGCAACGGATCTTATTGAATTTTCCAATCTCAATCAACATCTCCAACAATCAAATACACGAAACGTATGTAGAAGAATGAAGGAGTGAAGAGTAGAAGAAAGCTTTATTGCGTTTTTTATTAGTATATGAATAAGGAAATGGTTCTTAACGTGTGAGTATGTTATATAGACGGAACAAATGAAAGGATAAAATTATCCTTAATAGTTGAGGATTGCGACAGATGTTATAACGCCCATGTGGTGGGCAAAGAAAAAGTGATTATGATTAGTTGCTTTGTGGTCCCATATATTACAACTAACGCGCCTCTCATGAATCTTTGTGTGGATTTTATTGAATCTTTAATTGTTTTTATTTTTGCCTCTTTTAGTAAATTGAGTTTTAAAAATTATTGAGAGATAAATGTGATTCTTCGGATCTTTGAAATGGTAAAACTCTTCATGGTTAATATTTACCTTTTCAACAGGCGCTTATCCTGTATAGATTAGTAGATATCAAAAATAAAGGAAAAAAGAGTGAATTTAATTATTTTTGGAGCTCAATCAAATTTTTAAACTATATTTTTTATCACAAGGAAAAAAAGTTAAAATATTCTTAAACCGTTCCAATATGTGTTAAGAGTTGCAAATATTTGGTATTAAATGATAGTTTGGCTTTTAATACAGTAATATTCTAAGAACTTGTATCAAAAAAGTATAATCTCTTTATTTTGCATATATTTTCTTCATATAATTTGAAGATTATACTCAGTTATTATGTGTTTGCATTTGTTTAAATAAAATATTTTGAAATGTCAAGTTTTAGATTTATCGATTTAAAAATCTTTGAGAGATAAAGATAAGATAAATGTGATTCTTCGGATCTTTGAAATGGTAAAACTCTTGCTGGTTAATATTTACCTTTTCAATAGGCGTTTATCCTGTATGGATTAGTATCGAAAATAAAGGAAAAAAGAACAAATGTAATTATTTTTGAAGCTCAATTAAACATAAAATTATATATTTATCACAAAAAAAAAAGAAGCCAAAATGCTCGTAAACAATACAAATATGTGTTGAGTTGCAAATACTTCTAGCTTTTAATACAGTAATATTCTATGATCTTTTATTAAAATATTAGTCTCTATATTTTGCATACATTTTCTTTATATAATTTGAAGATTATACTCATTTATTATGTGTTTGCATTTGTTTAAATAAAATATTTTGAAATGACAATGTTAGTTTTAGATTTATTGATGAGAGAGAATAAAATCTTTATGAAATATAATGAAAATCAAAATTGTAGGATTTGACGAATAGTTAAAAGATAAACTAACCAAAATAAGAATAAAAATGACACAACTAATTTCACCTTACATTCCTTAATTTTCTTCTTTTAAAAAATAAACCGCTACAGAATCAAATTATTTGGAGATTTCTTGTCTACCAAAGATCTTTCTATTCCTGTAATCCAACACTAAAAAATGAAAATGGTAAAGATTTGGGGAATATTTTATGGGGCCCTTGCATATATATTGCATCTAACCACATGTAATCATTCAGATAATAAACTACTTATTCAGAGATTTTTTTTTGTTATTTATGTAATCGAACATATAAAGTCTAATTATGCTTTATAATTATAGTTTGGATAATTATATTTTGTAATTATAGTTATAATAAATTGGTATAATACACAAAATATTTGTATACGTTTGTATAATTTGATATACAGTTCGCAGTTTTTGTATAGTATTTATATATTTCGCTATACAATTAGGGCACAATATTTGTATAATTCTCTATACAATTCATAGTGTTTATTTATTTCGCTATATAATTTGATTCGTGCACGACGTTTGTATAAATTGCACGAATTATACAAAATTTAAACTGTAATTATAGCTAAATGCTTATCGCAAATCATAATCAATTCAAAATATAACTATATTAACTAATTAACTAGTATTTATTTGCTTATCTGCATGATTTTTCCTTTGTAAAACTGAAAAAGAGAAAGAAAAAGAAGAAAAGTTTGATAAAACTATATAGGGATCAAGCTGTGGCCCAATCCAATTTAGTGGACTCTAACAAATGGTCACTGAGTTGTTACGGCCCAAATAAACCACACAATGTGCAAATTAAGACATTGTTCGTTGCAGCGATTTAATTTGGCATAAATTATAATTCTTATTGTATCAATATAATTTTAAAATATTAATTAAATTTTTTATTTAAAATTCATGTAATTTAAGTTTTTTCTTTTTTTTAAAAAAAAGGAAATTGACGAGTAATTTGAAAATAGTAAACCCTTGCCGATTCCCTAGACCCGATTTGAGAAGGAACAAAAAATCCGGTAAATGCACCCATTAACAGTACCAAGATAAGATTATAAGAAGATAATTATCGTGTTTAATTCCAGAAATACCCTTATAAAAACGGATATTTAAATAAACCGGTCGGTTGGGTCATCTTTGCAACCCGATTACCCGAAGAGCTCTGCAATGCAGAACCTCGTCATCCAAATTCCACGATTACGTCCTCTCCCGTCGTCCACACAATGCCTGTTTCCGGCAATAACGGCTTTCTCGCCGGCGAAGCATCTCAATCTCCGGAAATTCGACTCCCGGGAGCTGATAAACAACAGCAGGAGTGTAAAGGATAGGTTCATTAGATGTATGGCGATTTCTGGGCGTTTTTGTAATTTTGTGAGCTATTACAATGTTCATTATGTAATGTGAAATTATCTGATAATTTCACGATATTATTTGAGAAACACAGAAACTACTTACGGATAAGGTGTTGCAGTACGCTGTTCTTCCTGAAGCTGCTCTCGGTGCGGATCGATACCTTTCTTCGCTAACCACTATCAGCGATGTTGAAGTTTCAACCGATTTGCAGGTTCCTTTTCTTCTGAGTTTTATGTTAATTTTAGCTTAATTTTGGCTCGAGTCACTCGAGCTTCCTTGCCGAATCTTGTAATGTTAGTACCACTATCACAGCGATTGCATTTGCATAATTGCATCTCAAAATTCATATGATATGATTAAACTGGACGTCAATCTATTATGTCGCTCCTTTTTGAGTTAATGTTCAATAATGAAAAACACAACAACTGATAGTTGAGGGATGCAACTCACGGAAAAGTGATAGTTCAGCTGATTCCGACTATTATCTCTTCCTTTTTATCAGGTTTGAGACAGGCTATGTTTCGCTAAGCTTGCATAACCGAGTTGTTAGTAAATTATCTGGTGATCAATTTAATAGACTATGAAATTAGGAGGACTAAAGTGCATATGAGAGGTTTTTGTTGGAGGGAATTTGTGATAACTGTTCTTTTTCTTGTTAAAAATGCTGGTGAGTTAGTGACAAACTAGAGCAGTGTTAACTGAGTCGATATCTTGGTTAAAGAGAAAGCCAAAAGCTTCATCTTTGGCTCTCTATGGAAGTCATAGTCTTAATCACATCCTGATCTCTATGCATAATTTTGTTGCTCTGAGCTTAATCCTTGCAGAAGCTATACATGTTCCACCTGCTCTTAATGTTATTCTTGGAATTCTGTTCCTTAATTTAGTTTTTTCTGAATTCCTTAATAAACTGAAGTGGTCGATTGCAGCTACCTGATAGTTGTTTTACTGATGTACCAAGCAAGGAAGGATCAGTTAGGTGAATGATCTGTTTATATGGTTTTAGGTACTTGACATAATGGAGATTATTATCTCCATCATAGAGATCTTATTTTTCCTGTATTTGATATGCTTTGCCATGCCACCATCTCACTACATCTGCCTCACTACTCTGTTAACTTTTCCCCCTTTTTGACTATGAATGTAAAATCAAGTACTCTGATGATTGATTAATCATCTCTGCAACGCAACTGCTGAAAAATAAGAGTGCATATATAGCATCTGTCTGTTTTGAAAAAGTTAATCTCAATGAGTTCATTCTACTCAAACACGCAAGAGCGAAATTGGTGTGGAGTTTTGACCATATAAAGCCCCTGAAGCAAAGAGCATATTTGTGCTTATAGGCAGTGGAACCCAGATGATCATCCCCCTTTTTTATTTCCTTCCCCCTCTTTTTTAAACAAAAGCAATTCCAATGTTCAGCGTCCCTCTCTGTAGAATGTTACCACTGATATTTAGTTGAGGTTGTCTCCCTCTACTGATCCTGATATCTGGATTGACATGGATGAATTGTTTACATATTAAATGCTTTTTCAACATTACCTCTAAAACTTTCAGTTGCTGAAGGTGACTTCTTCAGAACTCCTGGTTTGACATTGAGTTTGTCCAATAACTTTGGAATTTAATTAGTCTGAAGGATGTTTCTCTAAACAGACTACATAATAGAAGAAGTTAAGGATGTTCTATGGCCTGAAACTAGAAGTGATCGTAAAGAAGCAAGAAACATCTGAATATTAAATAAAATACGTATGTAATTCATACGCAGGACAATGCCATGGTTACTTTCCCCCTAGGGTAGAGAATTTACTTGGTTTGAATTTGAGGGTAAGATTCGCCAAGGAAGTGATCAAACCCCTAATCACCATTCACTGGTAAATACGTAACTGATGTCTGCTGTTGGCAATCAAAAATAAGAACCTGAGGTGGAAAAATCTTAGGCGAGGGAGAGAGAGGTTTTCCAGTGTTAAGAAATCAACTTCATATTCACTGCTACTATCTAGCTGTCACCATCTATCTTACTACTGGATATGGGTGTTTGTGTGTGTATGTGCATGCTCTCTCTATGTGTGTGTGTTTGTGCGCACGCATGTGTATCTACCTAGATGTGTATATAAAATATAAGGGTTTCCTGGTGTATTTATTTGGCCGAAGAATTGAAGTAGTACTAGACAACAAAGAAAGAATTTCTATCATTTGCATAAGTGATAACTTCTTTGATCTTTAGGGATGATTCCTGTAATTTGTCATATTCCCATTTGGACTCTCATGAAAAATTCTGTGCTGCTATAGGTTGTAAAGGTCTATGTTTCCGTATTTGGAGACGAAAGAGGAAAGGAAGTAGCTTTGACGGGTTTGAAGTCAAAAGCAAAATATGTAAGGAGTGAGTTAGGGAGGCGAATGAAGTTGCGGCTGACTCCTGAGATTCGTTTCATTGAAGATGAGTCCCTTGAAAGAGGAAGCAGGGTGAGTAACTCTAATCTATTTTCTTATTAGAGAACTGATTTTTTGGGGGTGGGGGTGGGGGTTGAGGTGGGTCTTTGTTGTTATTTATGACTCCTACGCTTTTCTTGAGTTTCTCTCCTTTTTCGCAAGGCTGCTGTTGTTTCCTGGCTATTAATCCTTTTATGACTCTCCTTCCATAATTTTTTTTAGCAACCGATTCTCTCAATAATGAGGTTAGTCTTTATCTTTGACTTTTCCCTACTCAAATGATGGCCAAGTTCATTGACAACACATCAAAATGACTTGTATCTTGAACATTTCATATGCCTGTTGAACACTGCTCAGGAGCATTTTACATTTCAAGTTACGACTTAAAATTTGCACTGGGCAGCAAGTAAAACTTGACTAATTACTATGTTAATCTCTTGCATGGGCAATGAAAGGAAAAATGATTTATCTTGTCCAGCAAAACCTGTAAGGAATTGGTCACTAATCAAGGAAGAGGGAAGTAATTGGCCTCGATGCCCATTTTTTTTCTTCACTGATCTTTCAAATGATCTACAGCTCAAACTGTTTCTTGCATTTTCAAGAATCAGCATCACTCTCTATACAAGAAAAGAATGACTTATATGGCTTTTGGGACTAAAACATATTATGGCTTATATGGCTTTTGGGACTAAAACATATTCTCGTCACTGATTAAACCATAAGTTTCTGAAATGGTGCTGTTATAAGGCTGTCTTCTCTTGGTAGCATGGGTACTAAATCCGAAGTAGATTGCAACTGTATGATTGCTGTGTTTATTATCTGGCAGATTACTACTTTACATTCCCTGAATGTACTTTAGGTGATGTTTAAGGTTGAAGCAATTCTTGCAGGTACTTGCTATATTGGACAGGATTAAGGATGAGAATGAAAGTAAGAAATCACCATCCACAGCTGCCAATGATGGATTATCTGATCAAAGCGATGATGGTGGGGACTGGGAGGATGACGACCCTGACGATGAAGGCATTATTTATGTGAAATAGCTTTCTAGTGCGCTCTAAAGTACATTGACTCTGGACTAGACAATACAGGTGTTGCATAATGGTAGGTCATGTGGTTATAAAGTTCAGCACATTTTAGAGTGAGCACAACACTGAGTTTCCTTTGTTGCTTAGGCTACATAATTTTTGCATTTTTATTGTCAGTGAATAGCAATATTGTGCTTCTCAGCTCATGTTAGTTCTTGAAAATTACCCTGCCCATCGGCTAACACTCATATAGAGTGTAGCTTACACAATCTTTATAAGAACAAGAAGCAAACATAGGTAGAACATCAATATCATTTCTAAAGAAGTTATCCACATTCATTTATCTCCATTGTGGTTGTGCTGAGTGATCTTATTGCTTGCTACATACGGATTTTAAAAGAACCTAATCATTTCTTATTTTATTACAGGGTGGTGGTGTTTTCCCAGCATGCAAAGAACATTTGTGCAATTCCCAAATTGTGGAAACCTTGTTGAACCATGTTCATAACCGTCTAGCTAGTTTATTTTCTTGTTTCAAGTATAATTCATGTCTGATGAACGAGTCAGTTAAAGAGTATCATTTGGCCTTCCATGCATAAGCCTGGCTTTGCCTCTCCATCTCAACTTATGTGTAGTTTATTAGCTGGCATCGTCTGTTTCTGGGAAGAAAGTGAGAGAAAGGGGGTAAGCTATCGGTAGTAATAGTACAAGAATTTTGTGAGAATTGCTTATTATTCTTGACAATTTATCCCTTGGAAGTACCTGAACTTTACCTTACCGAAGAAAGAAAAAAAAACATTGGAATTTGGAAGGAAGTAGGAACTGAAATCTTGCTGTAAACAAGTGATGAAGACCGATTAATTAAAGATTCCTACATAGGCAAAACTTACATCTGTATATCCTTGTGTTGAATAAGTATTATGTTTCCAAGCTGTATTGCTACTTGTGTAGTGACAGTATATACAGCATTAATTGTCTTTTCCATGATAGATTGTACATTATTAAAGGGAAAAAAAAAAAAAAAAAAGAATAATGATACGTCCATTCATCATTTTTCCGACCGAAAAAAGACTTAAAACACAGCTGCAAGTCAGCATATCTTCATCAGTGATCGCGAACCACAAACTAAATAAGCCTTTTCCAGGATGAGTTGATGTAACAAGAAGATTATTAAGCTAGCAGATCAATGGACAACTTTTCCCCTTTTAGTCCAATGTAGTCCTCAAAATTGGACCACCATTATACTCATTGAACCATAAAAATATTTAAGAACTCTTGATCACAAAATTGAACAGTTACAAATCGAAAATGATGGCCCTAAGCAACAGGCCAGAATGAAAATTGATATAGTGTGATTATATTATTTTTATCAGACAGCAAATGCAGCATACTGCTCTCTTTCAGTGATGTGCTGTAGCTTCAGCTTTCTGGTGAGACTTGGCCTTAGCCTGAAATAAATAAGATGGAAAGGAGGTTATAGAGATAGTCTCTGCGGAATGACAAAGGCATATTAACTCGTACTAAAACAATGTGGAATTCTTTGGTTGAAAGAAAACCTAATATGTGCAGTTGATATAGGGAGATCCGCAAAATAATTAACGGGAAATAATAAGAGCACTGTGGAAATGGGAGGTACAAGTCTTCTTAATATTATCCACGAGAATTTCAAAAGAGGTGTTTTGAGATTACGTGACATGAAAAAAATTCCAAACACATCCAGACTCTCAATGTGGATGGATGAAGGATTTCAGGGTGCCCATGTAACTTGAAGAAGGTCCATCACAATGATCAAATTGCATTACCACCACCAACCAACCAATGTAATTCCACAAGGGGTTCTAAAAAGGGTAGAACATAGGGAGACCTTACCTCTATCTCAGGAGGAGAGAGGTTGTTTGCGATGGGTCCTACGACTCAAAGAAGAAGAAAAAGAATAAAAAAAGTGTGAAGAAGTCATGGCAAATAATTAAAGAGAATGTCAACACATTCTAAAAAAGAAACATAACAACAACAAAATATATAATAGTCAAAGTGCAATAAAACAACAAACATTGACGAACAAGAAACTCCCCAAGTAATACTACGACTAGTATGGAAAGATAGGTGGACAATGTTCTATTACCAACTAACCCGCCATCCTAATTCGTGCCCTCCAAAACCTCCTATTTAAGGTCACGTCCTCTAGAGGCCAAAACTACACCATGTCCTCACTGCCTCCAATACCTCCTCAGCATACCTCCACCTCTCCCGAAACCATTTATAGTCAACCTCTCACAACTCCACTGGCGCATCCGTACATATCCCCTTCATATGTCCAAATCATCTCAACCTAGTTTCCCGCGTCTTGTCTTTCACCAATGTCACAACCACCTTATCCTAGATATCTTCAAATCTAACATCCCTCCTCGTATGGCCACACATCCAATGCACCATAGTCATCTCCGCAACATTCATCTTATGAATGTGAGATGAAAGCTATGGAGATGAATATGTTGCATTGAATGAGCAAATGCACCCTGGATCTAAATTAGACGACTCATAAAGATCATATTTTGTGAAACTTCTTTTAGATAAGGTGACAAACTAGATAAATAGTTGAAATAGGATCTACGATACTTGGGAGAGGTAAAAACTACCTAGCGTCATTCAATTCTTGTGAGCCAATGGGGTGCAAACTATAGTCTTTCTTTTATATTAAGAAATCACACTAGCATCCTAAACCAACAAACTGCTCTACTTATCTTCCAGGGCCTCTATTTCAGTTTGTATCACCATCATACAGGCTATGAGAATATAAAATTCATGCATCTCCTTTCTGCTTGTGAATCCAAATTCTTCTTGCTTGAGTCAATTGAATACTCTTGAAGAAATAAAGTTATGTTACATCTTGCTACTTAGCTAGACATGTGGTAATCTATCTTGCCTTTCTAGCACCTCATTGCATATTATTTGTGCCTCACACATTGAGCTGGCTATCAAATAGATCCACCACTTATGAAGGCGTTCTTTTTATCTAAGATGAATGCTGCTTTTTACTAATTTCTAGAGAGTTGAAGCTGAAATCTAAAAATTGAATTACAGTTTAAAGACGTTGAACAAACATAGCAAACGAAACAATCCATAAAGAGAAATCTATAAAATAAAGCAAATGAAAAAAGAATACCTTGAGATACTTGAGCTTCATGCTACCATAAACAAGTCCAAATGTAAATGCCGATGTACGAGCCACCTGTCCCAAAAAACAAAGAAATGGATCAATCTACCTATCACGTAAGAAACCAATCTAATTCTCTTCTACTCTATTCCGATCTATTCACTGAAATACTCTCAGCAATTTGACTCTTAAAGACAAATCCAACGCATTTCAAAGTCGGCGATTAACGGGTACATGAGATCGAAGAACTGAAGAAATAAGGTGAATAGACTTACCAAAGCAAGGGTGCTGGTTCCAGAGTAAAGTCCAGGAATAGGCGCCATTTTTGACTAGCAAGCAGAGAGCTTCAAGATCTCTTTAAGCCCTAAAATTAGAAATTCACAAACCCTTGATTCTACCAACAAAGATGGTTGGGTTTTATCGTGTGAGCAGTGATCCGCTGTGCGCCGGCCTACTGATTCTTCACATGTATATTACCCTTTTTAGCCTTAACATGAAAACAAAACTTTATTTATAACTAATACTGTAATTCTTGATAATAATTAAATTCAGATTTGAGGGAGAAATCTAAAATCACCCGCTGTCTACTTAATCTTTTATTTTATTAAATTAATTTTAAAAAATAATACTCGCTTTATTTTAATTTATTTATCTTGCTATTTTTTTAACCTATATAAAAATGAATGTTCTGTTTTTTTTTTTAAAGAAATAATTTCTTGATTTCAACTTTTTCATGTGACATGTTTTTTAAGATTGAAAGATAAAAGTGCATTTTGGTACATTCTATGCACTAGGACTATTCAAAGTCAATTCGAAACTAATAATTTGAATCGAAAAAAAGTTATTGATTTATCATAAAGGATTATTGGTTTAATAGTTTCAGTAATGATTTAATTTTTTCTTATTGTTGGGTTACCGATTCTTAACGCTTTTAAGTTTTTTCTTAACGACTTAACTGATAACCCGATAGTGAATTAAATAATTATATTTGTATTATTTGATTTATAAAGTCTTTGATAGTTTCATACTTTTAGTTTTTTACTGTTTCAAACTCTCAGTTATTCTACAATATAATAGTGTTTGCTTTTGAACAAAATGTACTCTGTTAACTTATGTGTATGGTATATTTGATTTGTCAACTTCATTCTAAGTAATTTTCAACAAAGAAAATCTTGTGTTAAATCTTAACGGTTAATCGATAACTGAAGCAATAACAATCAATAATCGTTAAGCCAATAATCGATAAGTCAATTTCTTAATGGTTCTATAATAGTTTAGTATATTTATGAATCAATAACAAATAAACCGAATTGATAAATTTCAAAATCGAACCGAACCAATTGATATGCAACATACCATGCATCTTTAATTTAAGATTATAAAATTTAAAAATTATATTTATTTTTAAAATGTTATATCAAGTTAAAAATAAACAAATACATTGGAATGAAAGGAATAACTTCATTTGTTCCTTAATTACGAGTGCATTTTAGCTTCTATCCTTATCTTAGACAACTTAGTATATTTAATTTTTTGATTAACAAAATATTTGTTTTGATCTCTTTATGTAGGAGATATATTATGTTTATTTACAATTTTTAAAAGTATATTACTCTTAAATGCAAAATAATAATAATATGATTTCAATAAATATATATAAGACATAAAGGATACTACCAAAATGGTAAATTGTTAGAATTTCAAAAAATTATGATAAAAAAATTACAATAGTTTTCATTAGACCACACTGATTAAAATTAATTAAAAATGTAATGATGACTTGCAAAACACGATTCAGGGACATATACACCAGCGAAGAGAAAATTAGATTCACTCTCACCCACTCCACTACTGACTCGAGTGACCCCCGGCGAAAGGAAACTGAAAGAAATGGCGTCGAACCAAGTGAGAGCATCACACATACTCATCAAACACGAGGGATCTAGGCGTAAATCATCATGGAAAGATCCAGAAGGTCGCATCATCTCAAACACCACCAGAGACGCCGCCGTTTCCCAGCTCAAATCCTTCCGTGACGACATCATCTCCGGCAAGTCCAAGTTCGAAGAAGTTGCTTCTCGCTTCTCTGATTGCAGCTCCGCTAAACGCGGTGGCGATCTCGGTACTTCCTCCATCTACTGCTGTTTATTGTTTCCAATGACTATTCTGGGTTTGTTATGAGTCGTTTTAATTTTGGTTTGAGATTTGTACGGGTTTTGTAGGGATTATTCTGAGATTTTAAAGGACTTTCTGGTTGTAGGGTAAGGCTACTTTGCTTTGAATTACTTACAAGTTAGGATTAGGAATCAGATGGACTTGAATAGAGTGTTACGTAATTAGGATTAATTGAGTGGTATTTTCGATTATTGAAAGATGATTATGATTGGATTTGATAGGGTTTAACTAGTAACTAGCTTCAATTTTGATCTGCTTGAAAGCAAAGTGTCTTGAATATTAGCTCGTTCCCTACTCATTTGAGTTGATATTCTGTTTGTTACTTCGAAAAAGGTTTATACAGACACCAGGAAAGATCTAGAGAAAGTAAGTAGTGAAGTTTCGAAAACTGTCAGTTATTGAATAAGCTTATATTTGTTACTATTTGGAGACAACTTCATTGGACAAAAGAGTTGTGAATAATTTGGAAATTTTGAAGTTCTGTTATTGAATTGGGTTTAAATTAAATTGTTGTTCCCCCATGTTATTGCTGCATCAATCAAGTGAACATGTCCACTCATATTGATTGAACTGCACCTGCGATCTCCCCTCCCACCTCTTTTGTACATTTACCAATTCGTTAGTCCTTTCACCTCTATATGTCAAATCTTGTGTTTAGCGTCTTTTCTGGGATGGACTGTAAGAAAGTTCCAAAGAAGAAATCTGCTAATCATTTATTGCTAATAAATGAGTTCACCAAGGCACTAGTCTTTTGTTTCTTCATTTAGTTATTTGTAATTAGGATGGAAGCACCAGTTTTGGGTCCTGGGAAAATTTAGTAAAGAACTGCTTTTTGACTGAAAGTTTGAAAAATTATCAAGACTTCTCTACCTCGAAAAAAGATTTCTTGCAGTTTGAGGTCATTTGGTAATAATCAGTGATAGAAGCAGACACATCTTTGTTTATCCTGTACATGTCTGGATAAAATAATAAGCCTTCGGCAATATGACATTCACGCTTGCTATTTGTCTTAGGTTAGGAATATGGCCAGGTGATACACCAGATTTAACACTGATCAACTCCTTTTTCTTCTTATACTCTTTCATCCCATGGTGTTGTTGACACCAATAGTGGTAACAACTTGGAAACGCACACCCCTGCCAGCTGAAAAGTACTAGGAAATCAGTTTTTACTTCAACTGGGTGATCAAAATTATTCACTGTTAAGGAAAATTGGTGCCTAAACCTACTCAATCTTGTTCAAATCTTTTCTGCACATTCCTGTAATTCTCTGTTTCTCGATTGCAGATAGCTGGTAAAGACAAACAGTTTTTACATGGAAAACATCCAGCTCACAAAAGGTGTACCTAAACTTAATTAAATCAATGAACCTCAAAATTACAATCCTATGTAATCTTAAGAATTGAAACCTAAAGTCCTAAATTAGCATAAACCTCCCAAGGTTTATGTTCCCAGCTCTTCGAGTTGCTCTCAAATTGATAGTCTTCAATTTGAGGGCCACTTGAAGACCAGGGAACATAAACCTCGGGAGGTTTATGCTGATTTAGGAGTTCATGTTTCAACTACATAGGATTGTAATCATTTTGTCTGACATTCGTTGATTTAGTGAAGTTTGGATTAAATCCTATAGTGGTGTGGGTCGTGGTTTTTTACAACTCTTGTGAGCCGGATTTTCCACGTAAAAACGGTTTGTCTTTACTTTGTTGGAACACGTTAGACAACTTGTTTCGCTCATAGGCATGGCCTGTAGTTTCAATATATATCCAATAAGCTTGTCTCAGAAGAAAGAATGAAGAAGTAATGGCTAGTATTGTTCTGCATTGCTTCTTCAATTCCAATAAAATTTCTGATATTCAAATGCAAAATGTGCAAAGATTAAATCCAGATCATTTTCTGTATCTTGTGTGGTTTTTGTGAGTTTTTATATCTTGAGCTGTGTCCCATGTGACTAAATTTCCTATAGCTTCATATAATTGATGTTTTTTGAGCTCTGTTGGTTTTGCTGGAGTGGTTGGTCAATGATCTAATATCTGCATTCTTATTTTTTGTGTCTCTAATAATTTTTTTTGGCTTCCATTCTGAAGGTTTACTTTCCAAATATCTTCAATAATTGAGTATTTCATTTTAATATCATAGCATGTTTATATTTGATAGATGGTTATACTCTTGCAATATTTAATACTTGTTCAGCTATCTGATTGTTTCGTGCTATGAATCTTGTTAGTTTGTAATCTCTAATTCTTCTAGAGCTTTTGAAGTCTGAATTTATCATTCACTGTGTTACTGCCTTTTATTTTAATGGTTATGTTGGATAATGATGTCAATCTTCTGTGCTTGCTCTTGGATTGTCAGGCTGTATAGTTTCTTACCATACAAATGGCTGCGCTGTGCAATTGCTTAGTGCTGCACCACATCAAATGGCTAATATAGAAGCATTTTTTCTTTTACCAATCAAAAAAGTAGAAAGTAACTAATGTAGAGGCACTGCTCCTTACCCCTCTCTTTTTCTTGTTTACTTGTTTCTGTAAACATCTACCAAAGTCTCTACCTCTGCTGAAGGGCTAAAAGCCTTAGCATTTGTGTCATTTCTGGCATCCTCAAAGGTGGGGAGTTCTAAACTTTTTTCCAATGAAGGAGGTGTGGGGCGTTATCTTTACTGTTTTCAACTGAAGAAGGGAATTTCCAATTGTAGTAATATATGACCCTGCGAAGGGCAAAGATGGACACATATCTTTGTGATCTCTGGATATAACTAGAGCTTTTCTCTTGCTTAATGGCATTTTGGTGTCGTTTCTAGCATCCTCAAAGGTGGACTGGTGAATGCTTATGAAGCTCATTTCATTTGCAGGTTCATTTGGTCGAGGGCAGATGCAGAAACCTTTTGAAGTTGCAACTTATGCACTGGAGGTTGGTGAGATAAGTGACATCGTTGATACTGACAGTGGTGTTCACATAATTCTGAGAAGCGGTTAACATTGGTGGAGAAAGTATATTCAGATTCGAGAGCAATTGCAAGTTGTAACGTTTCTTTTCTCTTTATTTTGGTGTTTCAAAGACTACCCTTTCCACGCTTGTGTCCTATGGCAGCAACAAACTTATAAAATTTTGATTGTATTATCAGTAAAATACAACTACAGATGCCTGATGTTTATAGACGTTCGTATCCCTGTGTTGAGAATTTCGTAACTTGTGCCACCTTCTAAATTCAATTATCGTGTGATTGACTGCAATCTGTACGGAATTGCTGAGGTTTTGCAACAAGGTCTTCTGAATGAGGAATCAATCTTTTACTTAAATCTTGTACACTAAGGTTCAAATTCCTATAAAAGAGTAAAATATTAAACATTTTTCTTTCCGACTACTTAAGCCTGGTGATAGTTATTGCGTAGCTATGTTCGAATTCTCAAAAATTATATTATATATAAAATTAAAAGTATTATGTGTATGTAGATGTTGAATCTTCTTGGCCTTGTTTTGTGTTTACTTCTTTATATTTTGAATTTTCTTGAAAATTTTAGCTATTATTTATATTTTTTTTAAAGAAAAGAAGTGGAATCTTTGTGGAGGAGTTCCGGTGGGATATATGTGGATTGGGCTGTTTTTCCTTGTCCATAAGTTTATAAGCCAATTTCATTGGTGCTCAGTGCTTGTGTACTCACTGTCAAGTTGATGTAATTGCGTCTTGTAAATTGTAATATTGATTGAATACTTTGTTCTATTCTTATCCCTTGGTTGACAGCTGTTTGAACAAAAAGTGTGGACGGCGCACTTCCTTCTTATCCCAACTTGCGAGTTTGACCAAAATTTTCAATCATTTTCTCTTTGCCATTTTCACCAAAAAGTTAGAGAAGTATTCTTTCAAATAATATTTTATATTTCAATCTGAATTTTTTTAAAATTGTCTCTCTATCTTCAGGTAAGATCTGAAAATTTTTTAAAAATTGTCTCTTTATCTTTAGATAAGATCTACGTGCACTCTATCCGTTCTAAACCTCTGTAAAGGACAGAGGAAGGAGAAAGGAAAAGGCAAAGTGGGAATCAAACTCATTTATTGTGCCTAAATTGATAAAACTCACTAAACCCTTTAACGTACACCTACTTTAATTTATCACCTAACCACAATATTAATGTAGTTTAGCAAAAATCAAATGTGAATAAGTTTTTTTTGTCCTCTCTCTTTTCTGCTATAATTTTATTAACCTTTTCAAGGATAGGGGAGCATTCTAGTTTGCAACATGTACGATGACTACTATGAAAAGGACATGTGGTGACTAATCTCAAAACTTGTCAAATGTCATGCCTATTCTTCTCTTATTAAAAATAAATAAAGTAACTTCTTTGATTAGTTCAAGTCAACCAAAGTAATACTCGACTTTTGGGAATTCAAAAGTACTGGTGCTAGAAGAAGACAAGTCAAAGATTATGGCTTGTTCTAGAAGTTTTTTTTTTTTAATCTGGTGCTCAATACTTGACTACTCTGAATTCGTGTTGCATAGGATCCATTCAAGGGAAACATTCCTTACCAAGAATTTTTTTATGCTTAAAAGCTCGAATCCAAGCCTTCTGGTTAAGAGATGAATAATCTCATCCACTGCACCACAATTTTTTATGCTAAGATAGAAGTTGATAAACAAAAACATATGGAATCAAATTTATTGGAGTAGCTATTTTTGCAGCCATAAACATTACAATCTCTAATTTCATATCAATAAGGAATCAAAACATGATATAATCATAACAAGAAAGAGTAAATCATTCTGATTCCTAGTCCCCACAAAAAAAAAATTCTTTCCCACCTTTTTCTTCCTCCTTTCAATTATATTTTACCATCACAAATATAGTAGAAAAGGGATATTTTCTAAAAGTAGTTTTTTTAAGTGTTGAGATTTTTATTGAAGAATATTTTTGGAATTAGAATTTTTTCTAATAAATAGCTTAACTGTGCATGAGTAAAGTCTTACATTCGGCCATTTCTAGGAAAGTATATTTGACTATTTTATTATCCTAATAAAAGATACTGATTCTGCCTTAATAGAAAAGTGCAATTTAAATTTGTTAGTTAGTAGAATGTGTTTTTTAACACAAAATTATAGAGAGAAAGTGATTTTGACACTTTTAAAAAAGGTTTCACAAACGTATTTTCAGGAAAAAAAAATTGGGAAATTAATTTTGGTCCATTGATGGCCCCTTTTAGGAGGGAAATATCAAACCTGGCGGGACCCTTATACTCTCTCAGTCCCTTTTTACCTGACACTTTTCGACAGTGTCAATGTTAGAAATTTAATTCATTACAACAATAACATACCGAATGAAATTTCATAAGTGGGGTCTGAAAAGGGTAGAACATACGCAGACCTTACCACTATCTCATAAAAGTAGAGAGACTGTTTCCTGAGAACCCTCGTCTCAAAAATCCATACGCAGAATAAACTAGATATGACAAAAAGTAATAGAAAGGAAAAAAGCAACAAGAAAAAGAAATTTAATTTATTAATTATTTTTTATACTTAAATTTAATTAATGAGTGTATTATTCAAATTAATTTGTTAAGAAAAAATACTGATCTATTCTTGAGAAAAGGATCGAAACATTTTAAAATAGTAAGAGAACGGGTATATCATCACTTTTAATTATAAAAAGTATTCTGACTTTGAAATTAAAATCTCCTTTAATATGAATATTTTATCTCAAAAGCAGGATTTTCCAATACAAGTAGAATTAGTGGGATTCCCAAATCCCTGTACTAATTGTGAATTTTGTTATTATTACCAGTTTACCACTTCCTCTCTTTAATAAGTTAATAATTATTCATTGCTCTTTAATTTAATACATATCTTAAAAAATATTTCCTTTCATTTTAAAAAAATTATCTAATTTAACTTGACACAGAACTTAAAAAATAAAGAACATTTATTAATTTTATGATTATAAATTAAAATTATATTAAATGTATTAAAATATTCTTTAATCTTGTGACTTAAATGTATTACTTGAAAAGTTAAAATTAAAATGATGCGAAAATATAAAAGAAATTATTCATTTTTAAACAAATTAAAATAGAAAGTAAGTCATTATTTCTGAAATATAGGGAGTAATAAAAATAATATTGTTATTTTATTTTTTAAATATGTTAAATTAAATATTTTGAAATATATTAATTTAATATCCAAAATGAAATATATATACTTTTTGAAAAGAATGTAATTTAGACGAACATTAAAGGTAATTTGAATCCTAATTATACTATAATTCAAATTTCTTCCTAATTTTTAGATTTTTTTCCTTTATTCCTTTCGTTTTTTTAAAATTAATTCTGATCATCTTTTATTTTATTTCAAAAAAAATTAATTTATGACATTCATATTTATAATAATAATAATTATTATTATTATTATTATTATTATAAAATATATAATCAAAAAGAAGATTTGAAATAGATAAAAGGTGTAAGAAGTTATTCAAAAAAATTCTATCTTCTATGAAAAATACTGAAATGAACACTTCAAAAAATACTTAATTTTATGAAAAGAATATTAATAAATCCTAGAATCAATAAACAAAATTAACATATATATAAAAAGTTAGCTTTGATTATAGATATAAAGATACAATTATTATGCATTGAAAAAAAAATGCACAAAAAATTACACAGTGAAAAAACAAAAATTGTGTTTTATTTTTTAAAAAATAAAATAAATAAATAAATATTATTAAAAAATACTTCTAGGTAACCTACAATACCAAGTTAATATTATTTGTAAAAAATTTATACAATAACAATACACCAAAATTAGACGGAAATAAAAATAGAGGAAAATGCTCAAAAGCCACCTCGAGAATCCAAATTTTGTCATTTTGACCAAAAGAATCGCCGAAAGCTTATCCAGCGTCAAATTCCCTTTTAATTAAATAACCATCTTTGTTAGTTATATATTTGATAGGGTTATCAGAAAATTAATACTCCCTTTGTTCCATTTTATATAGTATATTTTAATTTTACACAATATTTAAAAATAATTTTAGATTATAAATTTAAAAAAATTTCATCTTTTTTTAAATATCATGCCAAATTAAAGGATGTCATAGTCACATAAAATGGGATAGAGAAAGTACTTTGTAAGTATTAATTATATATATATTTTTTTTTATATTGAAATGTATTTTATTAATATATAAAAATTTATGATATTTACAAGAGAAAATCACTAAAATGATCCTTAATATATGAATAATGTTTTATTTGAGTCTTTAATATATTTTATTAGATTGAAATAGTCTTTAATGTATGATAAATATGTTAATTTTAGTCTTTAATATATTTCAATTGAATGAAATGCTCCTTAGAAGATAATAAAGTGTATTTATTTTGACTCTTTACCCTAAAGCTAATAGATTTTATCCCCCCAAAAAGCAAAAAAAATAGTTATGACCTCTACGGGCGTATAAAAATTTTTTTTTTTTTGGTCTTCTTTGTTAGCTCCAAAGAAAAACTTCATGAAATCTAGAAAAATTTTATTTAGATTGTGGACATGCAATTTAGATTTTATAAATTATATTTTGTGTTATAAATATGAAAATCTCATTAGTGAAAATTATCAAAATTTTCTCATTTTTTATATAATTTTAGCAAATGAGTAAACAAGTAATTAATTGATAAATAAGATATTTCCTCCGTTCAATAATAATTGTTTGTTATTGACTTAACACATGAGTTAAGAAACAATAAATGATATGAATAATTTTACCAAATCATCCTTTAAATATAATAAATACAATGTCTTTCAAAATACAATAAAAAAACTATAATTAATGATAAGGATAAATTAAGAATTAAATGTAAAATTGTCTTTTGATTTTATAAATTGAACAAATATAATTGAACATCTATTTTTAATATAATGGGCAAGTAAAATAGACAGAAAGAGTATCAACGCATAACATGCCTTCAAATAATTAATGTTCCATCCGTCTCAAATTAATTGAGTTTAGTTGAACTGTTCAAAATTTAAAACATACAGGTGTTGGGTTGGTCTCTGATGTGTTTAACGAGTCGAAACTTGACCAGCTCCCTGGCGACATGGCTATTGGTCACGTAAGGTATTCTACTGCTGGTGCAATGTTTGAAACTTTTTCCATATTTGTCCTTTCATTTATTGAAGTTTTATATTTTTTAAGAGGTAAATTACAGTACATATTATGGCTTCACAAAGACAATAGTGGAAAGTATGACTTAAATTTTGTCTTTGAATATTTTTTTAATATGCGTGTTGCCTCAGAAATTCAATTAAAATGAAACGGAGAGACTAATTAGTTACTCTCTTTAATGTAAGAAAAAATTACAGAAATTCCATATTATGTTTAAATATTTTCAAATATTCTCTACTTTTTTTACAAATTACTAAAATCTTTTTTTCGCTATTTTCCTCCACACGTTTGATACACTTATCCCTTTTCCCACAAAATCCTGTTTCTTCGACGAGAATCAAGCCAAATTGATTCAAAATCGAAAGCTAGGTTAACTTATCTTCTCCATTCCAATTTCATATAATTTTCTAAATCACAAATAAAAGCTAGGAACATTCTTGTTTAAAGAGCTAGTTGTGACAGGGGATGTTTGTTTTAGATGTATTTGTTGTGCTTTTTTGGGGATATATTGGTGATGTTCCTCTCTTCTCCTTCCCAGCAGGAGCTATGTCCCTTGATCTTGTTTCTTTTGCTTTTCTTCTGCTTCAAATCTCAAATTCATTTTGAACTTGAACTTGAAGTTCAAAATTTACCTCAGACAACTCTCTTCAAGTTCAGAATCACCCAGATTCAAAAATCTCAAAAAAAAAAAAAATTGATCCATTTTGAACTTGAACTTAAAGTTCAAAGTTCACCTCAGACAACCCTCTTCACCAAAAATCTCAAAAAAAAAAAATTGAAGAAGAAAACTCAGATATGGTGATTCATGGGATATAAAATTGAGTCATATATGTTGCTAATTCATTGAGACTATATGAGTTATTTTATTAGGAAAATACAGTGATTCATGTGTGTAGTATGTATTTTTTATGGTGATTTATTTTAAAACTATGAGTTGTTCACTAACTTTTTATGATGATTGATTAAATATGGTGATTCATTTATACATAAAACTGAGAGTATGTATCTTGTATAATGATTCATTTCAAAACTATGAGTTATTCATAATTTTTTATGGTGATTCATTTATATATAAAACCGAGTCATATATGTTGTTGATTCACTGGAACTGTATGGATTGAATACAGTGATTCATTGAGACACTTTTTCTAGTTGTTATAGGTTGATGATTCATACAAGGATAATACACCAATGAATCATATTAATGGATTGATCCATTAAGACAATGAATCATATAATATGATTCATTGCAATAAAATAATTTAATATATGACTGATTTACCGCATTAGATATTAATTACAATGAATCGTGTATAACATAGAGTATTCGTAAAAATAATCAATGTATCCGTCGTATCTTTAATATTTTAATGAGATTTTTGTAATTATAAAAAAAATGAAGATAAATTAAAATTTTGTTTTCCTCAATCTAGATTTCTGTAACTTAATGTAATCTAGACCATTTTTTCCCCTAAAAGAACCTAACGAATTAAATTTTGAGGTGAGAATCCCAAGTGTGACCCCGCGTGATATTCAGTCCACAAGAAGTAATAAAAGGACCAAAACCTAAACCAGCCTCTTTGGCTATTCAAATAGCCCTCTCTGTTTTCTTATTTCCCCTGTTTTCTCTTCCTCACCATCCATGGCCGCCGCTGTATCCACCGCCGCCGCCGTCACCAACAAGTCTCACCTTTCACCGGCCGTCGACAAACCCTTTTTCTCTCCATCCCAAAAGCTCTTATCTTTAGCCGCTAAAACCCTCCCAAAACCCTATCACCACCATCACAGAACTCTCATCACTGCCGCCTCCAAGAACCCATTAACCGACGTCGTTTCGTCGTGTAAACCCAATCCGGACGGCCGGTCTTTCGATTCCTATTTCGATGATGACGACAAACCCCGTGAAGAGTGCGGCGTTGTGGGTATTTATGGTGACTCTGAAGCTTCTCGTCTTTGTTATTTAGCACTTCACGCTCTTCAACACCGAGGCCAAGAAGGCGCCGGCATTGTTTGCGTTAACGATAACGTTCTCAAGTCGATTACAGGTGTTGGGTTGGTCTCTGATGTGTTTAACGAGTCGAAACTTGACCAGCTCCCTGGCGACATGGCTATTGGTCACGTAAGGTATTCTACTGCTGGTGCTTCTATGCTAAAAAATGTTCAACCTTTTGTTTCTAGTTATAGATTTGGGTCAGTTGGTGTTGCCCACAATGGTAATTTAGTGAATTACAAGCAACTTCGTGGTGAACTTGAGGAGAATGGGTCCATTTTTAATACTAGTTCTGATACTGAGGTGGTCCTCCATCTTATTGCTATATCAAAGGCAAGGCCTTTTCTTTTGAGGATTGTTGAGGCTTGTGAAAAGATTGAGGGTGCTTATTCTATGGTGTTTGCTACTGAGGATAAGTTGGTTGCTGTTAGGGATCCTTATGGGTTTAGGCCATTGGTTATGGGTAGGAGAAGTAATGGTGCTGTTGTTTTCGCATCCGAGACGTGTGCTTTGGATTTGATTGAGGCAACTTATGAAAGGGAGGTTCTTCCTGGTGAGGTAGTTGTGGTGGATAAAGAAGGGGTTCAATCTATTTGTTTGATGCCTCATCCTGAGCCTAAATCTTGTATCTTTGAGCATATTTACTTCGCCCTGCCTAATTCAGTGGTGTTTGGAAGGTCTGTGTATGAGTCTAGGCGTGCTTTTGGGGAAATTCTAGCTACTGAAGCCCCTGTGGAGTGCGATGTTGTGATAGCTGTTCCTGATTCAGGTGTTGTGGCAGCTCTTGGTTATGCTGCTAAAGCAGGGGTTCCATTTCAGCAAGGTTTGATAAGGTCACACTATGTTGGTAGGACATTTATCGAGCCATCCCAGAAGATTAGGGATTTCGGGGTGAAGCTTAAGCTATCTCCTGTGAGGGCAGTATTGGAGGGGAAAAGAGTTGTGGTTGTGGATGATTCAATCGTTAGAGGGACAACCTCATCCAAGATTGTGAGGCTGTTAAAGGAGGCAGGTGCAAAAGAGGTTCATATGAGGATTGCAAGCCCTCCAATTATAGCTTCTTGTTATTATGGAGTGGACACTCCTAGTTCAGAGGAGTTGATATCTAACAGAATGAGTGTCGAGGAGATCAGGGAGTACATTGGATCGGATTCATTAGCCTTTCTCCCAATTGAGAGCTTGAATAAGCTGTTAGGCAGTGATTCTAAAAGCTTTTGTTATGCTTGCTTTTCAGGCAATTACCCCGTTGAGCCAACGGGCAAAGTTAAAAGGATTGGGGACTTCATGGATGATGGATTAAGTGGGGATATGGACTCCATTGATGGTGGTTGGCTACCAGGAAGTAGTAGAGTTCAGAGGACCATCTTGAATGAAGTTAGAACCATCTAAATTTTACATGTTGCTTTAGTTTTTGCTTTTGGATTTTTCGTGCTTTTAACTATAGAAAATTCAATGCTTTTTTCAAGTCCCTTTTTTCCTCCCCCTCCAAGTCGTGCTTCTGTACTTCTACTTGGGATGTTACATCAGATTATCAACTAATCAGAATGGTTCATTATTAGACCATGTTATTTAATTTGCAAAATTCTTTCAATAACCATCAATGGACCTGAATGATTAGGAAAAATACTCGAGTATCTAGCAGGAAGGGGAACGAAGGAGTTTGTTGACTTAACTGGTTAAGTTGTTGTCGCGAGCAGGCTTTTTGCAGAAATGCATAGTAAGACTGAATAGACAGATATATATATATATATATATATATATATATGTGCACCTCGGCTGAAACATAAGACTTGATAACTTGTATCAAATTGAGCTTCCTATCCTATACTTCTTTTTTCTTCTTCCACGATAGCGATATTCTGTGGCTGCTTTATCCAGAGGTGGAAGCAAGGAAGCTCGGCTATGATTATCAAAGAACGGATGCTGATCCCATTCCATGGCGTCACTAATTGGATAATCTTCCATATTCCAACTTCTTCCCAACATTTGCTTGGAAGAGAACTCATTGTCTGAAACCATGATTTGGTTCTCCTTGTTTTGGCAATCAGTAAAGTCAGAATTGCTGCTCAGGTACATCCCAGAAATGACTTCTTTCATGTTTTCTTCACCTGAAACAGGACATTTGCAGAAACTCCCAAATCCTTTTATTCCAACTATTACTTTTCGCGCTCTCTAGACTCCGGTCTTCCAGTAGCTTTATCACCCTCTCTGACGTGTTTCTAACACTTGATCCCCAATTAAACCTGTTTTAATGGAAACCAACGTCATGCAAAAATTCAACTCAATCATAGATGACGGAATCATCAAAGATTTGACCTTTTTGAACTCTAGTCTCTAGCTCAGTGTAGGCGTGATAAACAAAGAGATGAAAGTAAAAAGACCAACCCTTTTTCATCAATATATTGGAAACTTCCCATGTGTCTGATGACATGTTCATCATTTTGAAACTCCTCTGCAATACTTTCTTGTCCATGTATCCCAATAATATCAGCGCCTTATAAGATGATCCCCAGTTTCGACAACCTGCTTCCGTGTAAGAAGAACAAACATACACAACTAAAAATTCCAAATCAAGGAGACTTAGTAATGCAAAAAAACAAAGAAAACCTGTTATGCAGAATATCAACAATCATCATCAACTTCAAAAGCTGCACGCCTCATAGTTTGCATGTTTGGTGCAATCAGATCTCCAGTTGTAGCTTCTTCAATTAAATTTCTCATCAATGAAGATATATCATTCATAAGATGAAGGCAAAAAGGATGAAGTATTTTCAGGGAGCGCTAAGAAGTATCTACAAAATTTATCTGTCACTGGTTCTTCTTTTTTGAGTAGTGGAAAAGGAAAAAGAGAATTTACAGTTGAAACATCTGTAAGAGCGAGTCGAGCAATCTTGATTTTCTCTTTGAGGAAGGAGGAGCCCTGCCTTTTGGAGGAGAATCCATGTAAGTATAACAAATTTTTGTTATGTGGATAATCAACTGAAATGTAGGTGCAAGGAATTATTGAATTTTTAACTGCTTTTTATTAGTGTGAAATGCTATAAAGTGGATTTGTACATTTTTCTTTCTTTGTAGTGTGAAGCCACAAATAAAGTTGCAAGGTTGAATCAGCTCGTCATTCTCGGCTTTCTTTTTTGCCTTCTTGATAAAGTTGCAAGGTTGAATCAGAGATATGACTGATATATATATATATATATATAGGTCGAGCGATAGATGGTGAGATTTTAAATCAAGTTCATTCGTCTTATGGTATATCTCAATATCAAATGAAATAGTGTTTTCTTAACTCTCTCAAAATGAAATCTATTGCGAACATATAATGCCATGGCTAAAAGAATCAATTGATTGTCACTCTATTCAGTAGGTGTATGACATACACAACAAACAATGATACATGAGAAAAAAAACAGAGATATGACTGGTATAATATCTCATCTTCACAAATATGTCTATTTCATTGACAAGAAAGCACACCTAAGTACCTCCACTCAAACATATACTTGACAACTTAGATCAAATAGAGCTTCCTATCATAAGTTTTTTCTGTTTTTCTCGCGATAGCGATATTTCCTTGGCTAATGATAGTACATGATTTCATCCGGATGTGGAAAGCAATGAAGCGCGGCTATACTTATCTCTAGTATCACAGAATGGATGTTGATCCCATTCCATGGCATCACTAACTGGATCACTTGCCATATTCTTGTGTATTATAAGAGCATTTCCCAATCTTTCCTTGCAAGAGAACCTATTCTCTGAGGCCATGATTTGGTTCTCCTTGTTTTGGCAATCAATAAAGTCAGAATTGCTTCTCAGATACCTCTCGGAAATGGCTTCTTTCATGCTTTCTTCGCCTAAAACAGGACGTTCACAGAAACTCCCAAACCCTTTTATTCCAACTGTCACTTTTCGCGCTCTTTCCCTCTCCTCTTTCAGGAAACTCCTGTCTTCCAATAGCTTTAACACCCTCTCTGACATGTTTCTAACACTTGATCCCCAATTAAACCTGTTTTAACGGACACAAACGTAATTCAACTCAATCATATATGATGAAATCATCAAAGATTCGACTCACTAGAGGCATGAGAAACAAAGAGATGAAAATATAAAGACCAACCCTTTTTCATCAACATATTGAAAACTTTCCATGTGTCTGATGACATCTTCATCGCTTTGAAACTCCTCTGCAATACTTTCTGGTCCATGAGTTAACAGGTATTCCAATAACATCACAGCCTTATAAGACGATCGCCAATTTCTTCTATCAAATTTGGACAACCTGTTTTCGAGCAAGAACAAAAAATCCCAAACAGGAAAGTACAAATAAGATCACCTAGTAATGCAAGTGAGTGTAATTCCATAAGTGGAGCCTGAGGTATAAAGAAGAAGAAAAGAACCTCTTATGCAGAATATCAACGATCCTCCAATAGTCATCAACTTCAAAAGCTGCACGCGATATTATTCTCATGGTTTGCATGTTTGGTGCAATCAAATCTCCAGTTGTAGCTTCTTCCGCCAGACTACAATAAAGATATATCATTCATAAGACGAAGGCAAAAAGGATGAACTAATTAAGATGAGCAATATTTAGCTACTGTCGCTAATTTCTAGTAGTGGAAAAGGAAAAGAGAAGTTACAGTTGAGGAGGAGTAACATCTGTAAGAGCGAGCCGAGCAGTCTTGAATTTTTCTTTGAGGAAGAAGGAAGCCTGCCTTTTGAATTCATGTAGCAGAGGAGAATCCATGTCTCCTTTAGTTTCTTTTCTTGTAAGGATTCTTGAATTTGACTGCTTTTTATCAAGTCCATATCAGATGGAAATGCAACTACTCCATTAACTTAAACTAACAACTACTCTATAAAGTGGATTTCCGTATGTAATGTGACATTGGGAAGGATTCAACATTTGACAATTACATATTTTAAACCGCAAATTTCAATTAGTTTATCAATATCATCAGGATGTCTTGTCTTCTCTCTATGTCTGCATTTCCTTAACTCTTAAAAAAGTCGCTAAGTTGTACAAAAGTTAAATTCAGAACTCAGTTACTAGTACTTGAGGACGTGTCACCTGATCTAGAACGTATGAAGTTCAAATCTTGGCTATTTTGGTCAAGACAACACAGTAAGATATACCTTTCTAAGTCAAATCAAAATGTTTGGGATTATAGCAGTTGAGTAGAGTACTTAATAGGTCTAATACCACCAGCTTGTAGATGCAAGCCGTTAATCTCGTCAGAAAAAAAATAAAATTAGACAATGCTTTGATACCTAATAGAGTAGTTAAAAAAGGGAGAAACCATACTTAAACTCTCCCCTTTTATTTTTTTTTTAGTTTCATATCTAAATTATCACTCATTAATTTGAAAAACACACCTCTTCCTTTTAATATACTTTCTTAATGATGTGTATGTTGTTGTCGTCGTCGGCTTAATGATGTGTATGTTGTTGTCATCGTCTTAATGATGTGTATACTACACTTTCTCTTTATTTTAAGAAATTGTCACATGGCACTCAACAACAACATAATCAGTCGAATCCCACAAGTGAAGTTTAAAAAGGATAAAATGTATACAAACCTTACCATTACCTCATAAAGATAGAGACATTGCCATATGGTACCCAACATGGACAAAATATTTCATCTTTACGAAAATTAAATAAATCACTAATATCACATACCGCTAAGGTGTGCATCACAAATTAATGAGTAATAATTTCGATATAACACATTCTCAATAGTTTAAATTAAACATGAAACTTTAAAAAAAATAGATGTATTTTTAATACTTTAACCCCAATTTTTATCAAAGGTAAATGAAAATACAAAAATTGTAGGCGACCAAAAAGGAATATAAAACAAACACCTCACTTCCAAAAAAAAAGATGGTTTGCGTAGATGATCAACCATCAAAGTAGATTGATTAAAAAGAATCAAATTGATCATCAGCAGTGACTTAGACTTAATTGAAACGAGTATCTCATAACACCATACATCACGTCTTTTCCCAAATGATCATTTTTTATAAGTTAGATCCTATCAGTTGTGTGTCAATCAAAATTATGTTTTAGTACCTTAAATAGAATGCAACAATAATATTGATTTGAATAAACAAAATTTTAAAGGCCACACAAAAGCCCTAACAATATGCTATGAATTGACATATCAATCTCGCCTTGATGATAAATAAGCCGCTTATCTTGAGAGGAGGAATGTCGCGAAGGGCTCAGCAGAAATTACTAACAGAAACATCAGCAACAACAAATGGTCTTATCCGTTCTCTGCTCTATCATAAGCATTGGATTTGTGTTTTGGTGTAAACGAATAGCCAGAAGGAACCTTGCCGAGTAACATCTCGGAGATCCTTACCTGCCGAGGGAAGATATATAGCATGTTACAATGAGAGAACAATAAATGTTTTGAGTGCTTAACAATACTGTGAGGACGAACAATAGATTACATACCCAGTCAGCAGCAGAATCAGAGGCCATTAGTGTCTCGAGGTCATTCCTACCGTAGTATGAGGGTGGTCGCCAATTTATTCTTTGTGGGATAACATCTAACAGGCCAACTGGAACATACCGACACGTGTAGCTAAGCCACTCCAACAAAAAGTGTCTAGTTGTCTCCACCCCTGCGCTCATTGGGCAAACATTAGGTATAGATTATGATAATTTCTCAGGTAGAAGATTATTGCAAACATAGCAAACTGCAGACAGAATAAAATGTACAGAGGAAAACCCCCCATTTAT
Source organism: Solanum virginianum (assembly GCA_000787875.1). Taxonomy (NCBI): domain Eukaryota; kingdom Viridiplantae; phylum Streptophyta; class Magnoliopsida; order Solanales; family Solanaceae; genus Solanum; species Solanum virginianum. The sequence continues at coordinate 148,872 of DF357388.1, read as the reverse complement.
TCAAGACAAACAATGGAAGGTTCTCGCAGCATACAGGTAGCTCCTGCCAATTACGTCTTCACAGATATTCAAGAAAAGAATGAATAATCACAGGAAGGACATGATGGATATATAACCACAGGACTTCTTACGGTCCGATAACAATTTAATCACATAAATATATACCTTTCGAATCGGAACCCCAGTGTTGAAGGCCAAATCGTGTGTAATCCTTCAATATATCTAGCCGCTCACCAGATGTAATGTCCCAGTGCCTCTGTTCCTTGATTTCAGTGAATATCCATGGCTACAAAATTATGAAGTGCTGTTTAGTGCAGATAGACCCTCAGAGGCACATATGGAATGGAACATGCAACAGTAACAAATTTTACACGACGGAAATAGAAGAACAGAAAACATTTTACTACTAACCTTTACTAATGCACCTCGAGCAATCATACATGTAGAAAGTTCAGGACACTCAATTTTGTGCTTGTTCCAGTCTAAATAAGAAAACACATCACCATTTCCAAGCACTTGTAAAGACTTGGGGGCCTTTTGTACGCATCGGTAGATGTAATCCCAGTCAGCAAGCTTACTGTAGCGCTGTTGACGTGATCGACCATGTATGGTAACTGCAGTTGCACCCCAATTACCCATATCTGCTATTAGAGAATCAATGCGATTTTTTCCCTCAAAATAAGCAGTCCGTACCTAAAGCAGGAAAAAGGTGTATTGTCGTCAAGCATCTCCATAAATATCCTTAAGAAATTAAGGGCATGAGTGAACCATATTTTGAACAAGATAAACACAGAAAGCCAATAAATTACTCTAGAGCTGTCATTGCGGTGGGTACAGGGAATGTCGTATCATCACACCAATTACCTATGCCCAGATATGTTGATCTCCAAGAGTTACAAAATAAAAGGGAAATAGCAGTCCAGCCTACCTTGATAGTTATTGGTGTATCAACTGTTGAAGAAGCAGCTTCTACTACACTCTTCATCCGCGTTGGTTTTGTAAGAAGAGCTGATCCAGCACCCTTGTTAACTACGATATCAATCGGGCATCCCATGTTAATATCAATGAAATCCACAGAGCATTCTTGCTCTATAAGCTCAACTGTCTTTGAAACAGTGTCTGGATATGCCCCACAAATCTGAACACCAAACAAATTTTCGGATGAATGCCGTCTCAGCAGTGCCCACTCAGATGCTTGGCCCTGCATTAGCCATAATATATTAGTTAATCGATGGTTAAATTACCTCAGGACCCATGCCACCCATGCTTGCATGTCATAAATCATCAAATGAACCTACGGGAAGTCCCAAATAGGAAGGAAGGGGTTCTAGAACTCAAAACGCCCAAGCAAACAAATAGTCATTTGAGATGTAAGATGGTGAACAAGAGACAAGGGCATAGATTATCATAGAAGCTAAAAGTTACATACCCATATCTAAACAAACCATTGCAGGTGTTTCTCTTAACTTGAGGATGAGGTAGGGAAAACGTGCAAATTTATTTCTTATGGAAACCAAAAATAACACATCCACATCCAAACCAGTTGCATTTGAATGAACTCATGTGTCAAGGTTAACAAGAAAATATATGCAATTTTTGTAGGAGCATTTCTCAGCTTACTTTCTAACCATTACTTTACCGCAGAAAAGTTTTTTAATGAGCCTCAACTCTCATTCTGATTCTATCTCGAGGCATTCATGAATAATTTTAATGCTAACTTGTGTTTTGTCCCATCAACAATTAGCAGCGACTGACCTGCAAGAGATTTGTGCACATTGCCATCTCTCCACAGGTTACATCAGCTCCTAGCACCTTGCAAACTCTACGAAAAGGGAGATTCCCAACTGTGGTCAAAGGAGCAAGATAGAGCTTGTCTCGAAAATCAATAAGCTTTTTTTCACGGGGGTGCAATTTAAGGCTTTTGTCAGAATCTGTCATCTCATCAGCAGATGGCTCTAATTTATTCACATCACAATTGCTGTCAAGAACTCCGCCTTGGACACCTGAACCTGTCAGAATAGATAATACCAGGTACATGAGCTTTCATCTCTTCTTAAGAAACAACCTGAATGCTGATAAAGGAACTAAGTATCTAACAACCACTGCTAACTTGGGAGGAACAAATTTCATTGACAGATGACTTTGCCTTCTTTAAAGGTCTAGTATCTTCAGCCAAATTAGTTTCATCAGCATCATCTTCAGGTGAAATGGAAGGGCGGATACTGTCATTAGCAACTTCGTTGCTGTCTATTTTGGTGTCCGTGGCTGACTCTTTTGGCACAACTTGGCCATTTTCCCCTTTATCAGCCAATGTTTTATCTTTAGGATTGCCCTGTAATAAGAAGTTATAATGAACATGAGAAACAATTCACAGAAGAAAAAATCAGATAGGTATGAGACTGCTTGCTAATGCTCAAACATCTTGTTCATCAGGCTAAAAGTTGAAGTCTGTCTAATAATGATTCACTTCCACCCCCCACCCCCGCCCAAATTTTGATATTGAAGAATGGAAGAAGAAAAGACAAGCTGCACAAACCTTGCATCCAAGAAGTTTGAGAGTGGCTTCAGCCTTGGGAAACTTCATTTTGTTTTTCCACAGAAGTTTCTGAGTGTCCTTATTGAAAAAATTTAGTTCAGAATCCTTCCGAGGCAAATTCTCAGTTGGAGCTGAAACATCATTTCTGTGAGTCCCTGCAAACCTACAAGCCAATCCATAAGGACATGGCCCTTCATAAACCAGAAAAGGGCAACTGCCCTCTATATCAGCTGGTTTCTGCACTCAAAACAACAGCAAAGGTTGTAAATTTATGGCATCCCATAAAGCATAACGCCATAAGAACAACAACAGAAATCTTATTTCTTGGTTACCTCAGCTTTAAAAGCTTCCACGTCATGACTAAACCGGCATTTATCATTATATGGACAGGAACTAGCTTTTCCTGATTTGGCCACCTCAGGACAGAGATGCAATGGAGATTTTAATTCCTGCACGCATTTCATTTGCAACAAAATAACTATACTAACCAGAATCTTAAAATGCACAATTAATTACCCAATCATCAGTTACCAAATTATGTTGAGATAAAATGGAATATTTTGTAGAGAAAAGTTGAACTCAACATTCGAATCACCTATGTGCTGGTTGGGTGGTCTATACAAATCTTACGCATTCTACTGTATTTGGACTACTACATTCCAATACTGATAAGTAACTTTTCTTCTAATTCAAATTCGTCTATCAAATCAAAATTTTTTTAACATATAATGAAAATCACCTGACGGCGTTCACGCTTAATTTGGCGTTTGGATTTCTTGTCCTTAAGAATAGGAGTGTTCTTGGCTTCAGCTGCATCATCATTTTGGACTCCGACAGTGCTGTCGTTATTGTTACAAGGTCTGGAAGGTGGAGGACGAAGATACTCTCGCTTTACAGGAGCTATGGCTTTAGCTACCAACTCTTCTGGGGTTCTAAATTCGTGACTCACTCCACCGTCGTCGGTGTTCGATGAAAGAGGTTGCAGTTGAGTTTCCGGGTGTTCCACTGCAGTCGCCGCCGGCGACTCGTCCATTAGGGTTTCGTTTTCCATGGAGGGATTTTTTTTGCTATGGACAGATTACGTTTGCGTTCACAAGTGCCGTTGGGAAAATGTGTGTATTAAAAAAATAGTACGTACATATTTTTCGAAAATGATATTCACCCTCCCTTACTAGCTTCAAAATTAGTAATAAATTGTATAATACTGTGAATTACTTTTAATTTTCTTACTTGTAAATATAGAGCAACTTCTATAATTCATTTGTAATAAAAATTTTACAAGTCAAATAGTATTATCTAGTAAAAATTTGATTCATGATTTACATATGAATTATTGGAGTGTTCAGCATTAGTGCGTTTTAAGACTCATAACTTGAATGCGTTGGGCATAAACTTCGCATGCATATTTGGTAGAAGGGATAAGTGATGATAATTTTGAGATAAAATGTATTACTTTTTTATTTTTAGCGATTAAAATGCTAGTTAATCTAATAATTATTTATTCTATTATTTGTGTTATAATGAGCTAAACAGTTTTTCTAACTCTATGAAGTTAGATTCGCATACATATTATTTTATAAGATCTTATATTGTTACTGTTGTTTTTTTATTACATTAATCGCAATAAATCTCATTTAATAAAATAATTTTATTTATCTCACCACCACAATGATTAGAGTTGTCAATCCGGGCTGGCCTATCCCATCCGAGCTTGCCCTTACAGGATTTGAAATTTGACGGGTCAGATCGGGCTGATCCCTTCTTTTTGTGGCCCAGAAAACAACAAGCCCAACCCACCAGTGTGTGGGCCACAAGCCTTGTGTCAGCCCACTTTTTTTAAAAGTGTATTTTTTAAAATTATTTTGAAAATAATATTTTCCCTTCTTATTTTTAAGGTGTATAAAAGAATGGATCTAAACACAAATATAAATAGTTATCGAGAGTAATGAGAAAGGGGAAAAAAAAAGAAGATAAATCGAGAGCAATGAGAAAAGAGAAAGAAGGTGCATAAAAGAACGGATCTAAACACAAATATAAATAGTTATCGAGAGTAATGAGAAAAGGAAAAAAAAGAAAAAAATGTCAAAAGTGGGATTTGAACCCACGCCCTCTCATGAGGACCCTAGAACTTAAGTTTGGCGCCTTAGATCACTCGGCCATCCTGACCTTCTTGATATAATTTTTGTAGATAATATATATCAACGCTAAAAGATAAATTTAAAAAAAATCTTGCAAAATCTCATTAAATATACCACAATCAAACGAATAAGGAAATAAATTTGTCTACCAAAACACTTTCTTCCATTCGTTTGGTAGACTTCAAAGTTTAAATCAAAGTCATATTTTATTTGAAGAAAAAATAATTCTCTTGTTTATCGATTGCTTTGCATGCTGAATTTTGATTTATTTTACTTGAGCAGAGAATTTATTGAAACAATCTTTTTTATCTTTGTTTCAAGGATAGGATTTACATTGAGAATGTTGTAATTGTTATAACTTATCATGATTAAGTGATTTAATAGGGTGAAATACATATTAATTATGAATTTATGATGAACTCATAATAATCTAATATGGATGACCGAATATATGGCATACATGTATGAACTAATTGCATGCCGGTTTTCACCTTGCCATAAGTGGAGTTATCACTTTGTCTTGCATCTATTAGTGTGGTCAATGGTGTAATTACCAGATAATTTTGAATTTTAAACTACCAACTTGTGAAAACTTTTCGAACTTCAAAAGCTGGTTATTTGTGCAAATTAGCGTGAGTTTAGAAGTATGAGATGGCACGAAATATACATTCCCCTCATATTCTCTGCAATCATTTTCATGTGAGTGGTTACATTGGAACATATGCGCCAACAAACAAAACAGGATAGAAAGTTATTCCGACTATTCTTCCCACATCGAATAACGTGCATGATTTTGATGGGTCTGTGAAGAATCTAGGATAGGAATAAGTGAACGTCACAAATTAGAATAGTGAAATAATTGGTTAGTAGGGTTAGGTGGTTTCCTAGTCAGGGGCCTAAGGGTTGAGTAGTAGTGTTTTTTTCTAGCATGATTTGTCCTTAATTTGTTGTTTATGTATTAATTATATCATATTTTCATATTGTCATGTGCTTTCTTTCACTTTTGGTCATATCTAGTCCTTTCTGCGTATGAGTTTTGTGATAAAGATTCCCAAGAAATAGCCTCTCTACTTAGGTCTGCGTACATTCTACCCTTCCCAGACCCCACTTGTGAAATTTCACTGGGTATGTTGTTGTTTGTGAAGAATCTAGGAATAAAATTAAAAAAAATTTATCTAAATACACAACTTGTTTTACCATATTCTTTAAAATTCAACATGAAGATGAAAGCGTTGGAGATGGAGGCTACGAAGGAGCATAAAAAGCAGGCAAATTTCAATTGAACTTCCTTAATAACAAAACGAGTCAAGTTCATATGACCTCGAATTCAATATCCTTGTTGAACAAAGGAAAAAAGAACCAACTGTATACATCAAAAGCCTTTTTGTGACTAGTAACTCCAATGAACATGCATGTCCTATAGATAATAAATACCAAGACTCAGGTGTGTTTTGTGAATGCAGAGAACTAAATGAATGAATGCATTGAATGATATGAAAACACTTGCAACATCTATCAACAAACTAATATAAATATTACGAAGTCGGATATTCCCAAAAGCTACTACTTTGATTCATGCTTCGAAGGTGTAGAGTTGTTAAGTTGTTGATGTGCCTGAGCTTGCTGTTGGGGCTGAGATGATTGTTGTTGTTGCTGCTGCTGTTGCAACTGATGCATGTTTAGCTGATTAGATTGTTGTTGCTGCGACTGGAACATCTGGGGATTGAGAGAAAGCTGCTGAAACTTGGAAGCATCTGCATTAAGCTCTGCGGTAGCAATCTTCAAGCGTTGTACTTCAGCAGTTAATGCTTCGTTTAGAGCTGTCATAGCAAATACTATAAGCTTACATAGTTGTCTTCTATAACACCAAAGAAACTCACTGACAGAGATATACAAAGCACCTGCCTGTTCTATAGTAGCATCGAGGGAAACAGCAGACAACATAGAAATCTAACATCACCAACCACCTCCCACACCCATAGAAACGGAAAAAAAGAAGAAAATGGAAAATTGAAGCATAGACTGATTTATCCACCAAAACAAGACCACGGTTTCACAGATTTCTCTAACTTAAACAAACAACATAACATGTGAGGGAAATTGTTCATTTCTACTCCGAATTTTTCAAGATGAGCATTTCTACTAGACTTTTGGCATAGAATGTATTATCACCTAATAAATTCAAAGATACAGTTTATCAAACTTTTATATAGTAAGAAGCAAATTGTATGCACAAAGTACTTTATTTAAAAAAAAAAAAAAAGAACTGTATGCATAAACTTCACTTGTAAGGGTGGGGTGGTATCTCATTCTTAAAAGCCCAGAGTAAGTGAAAAATGCTGATAATAAGCAACAAAGGGGAGTCATAAACGAAACATGAGCTGACAAATGCACAAAGTCATAGCAAGATGAATACCATCACGGAGCTGAGCTTGCTGTTCCATGGCTTGCAAACGAAACTTCAGTTCACTATTTTGGCTTGTTAGCCCAGTCGCATCTCTCTGAATGTAAGTAAAAGTTATTTTTAAGTAGTCTAATGCGATAAGTAGAAGCGATAAACAGGACAAAATTGAAAAGTTTATCACCTGTAGCAGGGTCAGTTGAGCAGACAATGTGGTTGCTTCAGTCTGCAATGTCTGTACCTTGTGTTCTAACTCTGCAATGTATCTCATCTTTCTTTCTTTGGAACGAGCAGCAGATTGACGATTGGCTAAAATCCTACAATAATAAACAACAAAATAGGGAATGTCAGCAGCAAATCAGAGAGGAACGAAAATGAAAAGGTAAATATATGCATCACTTCAAAGGAATTTGACCTTTTGGCTCGTTTTGGATCTGCTAAAGCTATCTCCGCAAGTTTCTCATTTGCCATAATTTTCTTCAATTCAGCACCACTAAATTCACCATTTCCAAATTCCAAACTGAAGCTGTTTGAATTTCCATCAAGTGAATTGGTTGGTGAGAGTTGGCCAGGGCGTGGTCCAGGAGATGGAGGCAACTTTGGTGAATCATCAATGAAGTTTAACTTCCCCATAAAGCTATCCATCGAAACACTCCTGTAGTGTCTTGTGGTCGGAGCGATATCTCCCACAGCACTCCTTTTGATCCCCTCCCTCTTCTCAACTGAAGAAGATATCCCTAGTCTCTGCATACTACCGCTGCTACTGTCATTGACACTGCTTGTAGCTTCATTATCACTACTATCACCACCATTCGTCTTTGTACCACTCGCTCTACTATCCAAATCTTCACGGTTCTCAAGACCCTGCTTCTCATCAGTTCCCGAAGAATTAAACGCATCAATGTTGTCCAAATTCATATATGCAGAAAACAGGTCATCCACAACTTCTCCTTCTGATTTCCTCTCACCCATCCCTTCAACATTGTTATTATTATCATTTCCTTTTTCCCACATCGATTCACGTTTAACCAACTGAACCGGTTTACCACCCGAATAATCCCTTGAAGGAACTGACCTTTCAAGAGCACCAGGACTCCTTAACGGAACAAGTGGCGGCGAAGACTGCATCATAGCAGAAAAGCCAAATGGGATATCACTGTTAGACCTCCTATGAGCCTTACGAGGAGGAAGACTCTCCCCTGCCCTCGATGAATTACACCTAGAGAAAGGCGTTGGCGGCAATAAAGAATGTGAACTGCCATCCTGATCACCCATTGACACATCAGCAGATATCTGGTCAGACATAGACGTCGACGGGGATTCCCTGTATGGTGAAGGGCTCAGGGGTGGCAAGGAATCAAGTGAGAAAAACGCTGGTTGTGATAAAGATCGCGAATGCGATGGCCCTGCACTAGTAAAGTTCTGCATACCCATTTGCTGATTCCCTGGCCGGGTTACAGGGATCTGAGAATATGGCGAAATAGGGGGCATTTGCGGATGAGAAGGCGGTATTCCTACTCTTTTACTGTTTTCAACACCAAAATTGGGAGAAAATTGCCGCATTTGACCACGAAATTGGGAGGTAGTCAACTGGGGTATGTCCAATTGATTCATTGAAATAGGTTGAAGCTGTTTAGGAAGTGAAGAAGATGATGTCCCAAATGATGATTGAAGTCTCTGGACCATATCACTATTACCTTCGTCATTGTCACCAGCCATTTCTTTTGCCCCAAATTTCAACTCTACCAGTCAACTACAAACTTCAACTTTACCAAAATTTAATCTTTACACTTCTGTTACACCTGAACTTCATAAAACCCCAAAACAAAAAACAATGCAAAACCCATTAAACAAGCACCATAGAGTACAAATCTTTAACACAAAAATCGACAAATCATTAGAAACAAAGAACTGGGTTTGCATATAATAATCAAGAAAACGAATTGGGTAACATAAAAATGGAGTCTTTGACAGTACCTCAGTGTAAATCCACCATTTCCAAGCGCAAACGGAGAGAACAAAGCAGAAGATGAAGAAGACGCTCCTCTATTCCTCTATTTTTTCCCTTGTTATACTATTCTTTTGGTGAATTTTTCCTTGTTTCTCTCTCTCTCTATCTCACTGTTATCAACGAAGATGACTACTTACAACAACTATAATTACACGGATTTCATGACAAGACTACTATACTTTCTGCTACTACTTGAAAGACGCGTGAATTTAATATGAATTTCAATTTCATTTGCATTTGCATTTCAATTTCATTCCGACTGCATTTATCCAATCATTTTCCCCCCTCTATCACCGCAGATTATATAGCAATAAATCTCTCTCTTCTTTTTTGTTTACTAGTATTTTCCTTTTTTCGGTCGATACTTTTTTGGTGTATTTATGGCTGATTAGAATCATGCATAAGTTTAAAATTAGAAATTAATTACGAGTGAATTATTTTATCTTTAATTATATATAAAATAATATTTATATTTTCTTATAATTCATATATATATTTATTAAGCAGGGTTCAAAACTATCAATCAAATAACATATTAATTTAACATGCGAATAACTTAATTTTTTATCTACCTTACATAAAAATCGTATAAGTTATACAAAAATTAATATCGAAATAGCTACTACCAATCTCTTTGCAAGAGCGTGTGGGATACACTCTTTTCAAGAGCGTGTGGATTACTCTTCTTTGTTTAGAGATTGATTTGCAATTGCCATTGAAAATTTGGACTAAGTTCACAAATAACCATCTTCTTTGTCCTTGATATTCAAAGTAATACAATTGTCATTTTGGTAGATATTTATTCATATCGAGCATTTATATGAACTTAACAAATAAGAAAATGTGTATTTATAATATTACTAGTCACGCAGGAGCACATGTCAGTAAAGATCTAGCATAAATTATTTTTTGTCTTGATTTATATAATATTAGTAGATTTTTATATATATATTTTTTTTAAGTTGTTAATTATTGTAATTTATAATATTTTTAAATAATATATGTAACTTTTTTTGTTTCAATTTATATTGCACATATAACATTTTTAGAGCCAATCAAATTTTTATTTATCTTTTAAATATTTTAAATTATTAATAGCTTAAGCAATTGAAAAAAATATTTATTAGAGGTAATATAAAAAATCAAACAAGTGAAGCAAGTACTTCAATCAATAGTTATCTCTAAGGAAAAATGATTTATTATGGGTAATATTATAAATTCATCATTGAAGTAACGGAAGTAATTGATAAAATTACATGAAAAAATTAAGCAGTTGAACGAAACACGTCAATCGACAACTGCCCTTAAGAAAAAATTATTTATTAGAGATAATATTATAAAGTTATAGTTAAAACAGGCAAAAAAATAATTAATAAAAATAATATAGTAAAATCAAGCAATTAAAATATGTCAATTGTAAACTACCTGCTTCTAGACGATTATATGTAATAGTAATATATATAGACACTTTTGGTTTAAATTTTTTAGAAAAAAAATTAGATGTGTTAGCAAATATTTATTAGATAGTTACATTAATCAAATAAAATATGTTATTTTCTTTATTTATACACATCTCTCACTTGAAATAAATTTAAGATTTTATGACTTGTGCGTGTAGTGAGAAGAAGACATAACTTAAAGTAATTAACTTATTTGCTTAATGTGGTTGAAAACACAAGTAAATATTTTTTGTAATTTGAACCAAAAGAGTTTATATATAAAAATAACATATCATATATGTTTAATTAGAACGAATCATAATTTGTGTATTTAAATTAAAATTTTATTAACAAATTTATTCTTTACGAGATTTATCTTTTTCAGAACCCACTTGTTGAATTTAATCGGATATATATATTAATTTTAACTCTTAAATTTAACTTCATTAAATTAATGAAACCACCTTATACGATTAAATATTTACCATATGATCTTGCTTCAATTTTTACCACTAAAATCCTATGCCTTTTCAAGATATTTTATTGATTGTCAATAGACATAGAAAATATAAAGTAGTAATATTTGAATTTTAAAGAGTCTGTATTGTCAATTATTCAAAAGTCCCATTTTTCCTTTCGTGTTTTATATTTTTCGTCAAATATGTGTATTTTAAGTACGTTTTAATTTAACAATCAACTCGTAATACGATAATAATTAAAATCATATAAAAAAAAATACAAATTCATTATTTTCGACTTTTGTAACACACTTTTACACGCTCAACACACACGGTAATAGAAATATCTAGAGCATAAATTATATACTAAACTATGTATGTCAAATTAGATGTTAAAAATACTTGCATCTTCTATATTTCTAATTGTGAAGCGTAATTTTAATTTATTGTAAAGAAACTATTAAATATTGCATTCTATTTTGGGCTCTTTTTAAGTCAACTGCATTAATTTTTGCCTTATATTTTCAAGTTTGGAATATATCAAGTAATACTGATAGTAGTAAATAAATTTCTGTAACACGAAAGCTCTTCTTCCCTTTTTTCATGATTAAAGAGAACCATTTCACGTTCTTTAGAAATTTACAGTACAAGTAAAAATTTACTTGCAAAATACTAATTGTATATTGGTAGGAATGCATTTAATAGTTCTGCAAACATTTATGAATCAAATAAATATAGTACTCCCTCCCTTCTTTTTACTTTGTTATATTGCATTTTTTAGAGTCAATTTAACTGATCTTCAAGATTAAATCAAATTATATTAATATAATTTTTTAAAATATTTGACTCTAAAAAAAATAATAACAAATAAAAAGAAACAAAGGATGGAGGGCTATATTATAGTTTTGGAAAAGAGAGTGAGAAGGTCCATATATAAACTCTTTTTCTCTTTTCTTTGTATGGGGATATTTAATTAGTAGTAATATATAACTACCAGTCTAAAATACTTTAATTTACGAAAACTTTAAGTTATTAATATTTTAAAATATATTCTCATCATATTAATAAAGCTACAACCTATACTATTTTCATATAATTTTTAAATATTGATTTGTTCCATTCGCTTCTATATGTTAAATTATTAATCAAAAGTATTAAGACTTTCAATATATAATAAAATTTCAACCTTTTGAAACTATTATAGGTGCGATCTAACATTAACATATATCCCAAATGATATTGGTATTGGATAAATATGAACAATATAGATTTTTTTATTATAATCAAGAAATCTTTTAAAATACATAAATAATACAGACTCTTGTATCTTAATCAAAAAATCCTTTAGATCAATCAACACACAACTCAAAAATTAATGAACAACATATTTAACATGTACATACACTATAAAATTCAAATTAATGATATGCATTTGACTTATACATTAATTAAAATTTAAAATAAAACACCTTTACAAGATTGAAAATCATTAAATAAGCTTGAAAGATGAATAAGAAATAACAAGCTTCCTATTTTTAGGAGAAAATAGGTCAATTTGTTTAGGTAATTTTCAATTAGATAGATATGAGGCACTATATTATTGATGTGTTCATGCAAAATCAATAATGAGTGATTATGCCTAAATTATTGGCACACATTATCGTGACGCCAATTAGTTGACTTTGACCATTGAAATATAGGGGACTCTGGGCCCACTTTCATTGTACACACCCACGTGTTTAAATCTTAGCTCTATTGGATAATATTAAAATTTATCCTTTTTTCTCTGTGTTTTAATATATCAAAATGTAGAAAAATAAAATAAAAGCTTGATCTGGTCCCACATGGTCGGCAAAGTTGAACTTGTAATTTTTTTTTTTTTAGTTTTTCACTCTCATTAAAATTTTGATTAATTTAAATTCATATTATGTATTTTTTTTGTTCATTTTATATGATATTTTTTTTATTTGTCTCCCAAAAAATATCACCTTATTCTAATTGGAATTAATTTACCTTTAAAATTCTCTTTTTACCCTTAACGAATTGATTCTAAGAATAATTTTGGATTACAAATTTTAAAAATTTTATTTTTTAAATATGTCACATAAAATGAGACGGAGGAAATAATATTTATTTAAAGAAAAAGTCCCTCTGAATAAGACTTTTTAACGTACCAATATTCTAATAACAACAACATATACAGTGAAATTTCACAAGTAACGTTTGGGGAGGGTAAAATATACACAATTCTTACCACTATCTCATAAAGATAGAGAGGATGTTTCCAAAAAACGCTAGTCTAAAAGAGTCAATCCCCCGTAAAGGGAAAAAAAAAAGGAACCAAAAGAAAAAAAAAAACGACTAATAATGAAATTTCTAATTAAGAGTGAGAGGATTTAATTTATTCCATTATAATTTTTGAGCTAAAGTTATTTTAAAATTTTTTCAGATTACAAAATGAGAATCGAACTATCACTAATTGAGCTCCTAAAATTTTTGATCATTTTAAGACTTTTGATTTAAATTAAATAACATTTATATTCTTGAACCGAAAATACGGTATCATTTTTTTTCATTCAATATTTTGATCCCACCAGTATCAGGAAAAAATGACTATTTTATCTCGACATTAATTGCTATAACTCCTTCGATTGAAAGCAACATAACATCACGAGATTTTTTGCAACCAAACACATTTCTGATTTGATCATATCTTGTTAAAGTTCTTGATTTGATTCTCATCGTCACCTGCTCCATTTTTAATAAGGAACTTGTATTAGGTGCGTGAAACAAAGAAAATAATGAAAAATTATATTTTATAAAGAAATTCATTTGCCCACCGAATGGATTCGCTTAAACAGAGCTGAACTCTAGTCCACGTCGCGAGGCTGACACCAGAGTAACTCTAATACCATTTGTAACAACTTAGTTATTCGGTTTTGGCCTAGGCTAGCACGGTTTTAAAATGCATCACTAGTAGATATTAGATAAGACATGGTTACTTATATACCCAACATTTCTCCTGTATTTTGCCAATGTGAAACTTTTCATCTCAAGATAGATTGTTACAGTAATTCCACAAAATTTGGTGTGACACTAACATGAGCAAATGTAGGTGTTGTCTACATGATGTCTGACAGTAGATGAACAAGCCACGACCAACTTATATGGTGTTTGATTTTCATGTGTATGGAAAAAATATTTCTAGTTGGATGAGAAGTTAATTATGTTGTCTGAGACATGATACCCATTTTATTTTTCTTGCTTTTTTAAGTTTGAGGGATTATGATTTTGAAGTAGTGGTTGCAAAGTAAAATATTGCACACAAAACTCATATGTAGTGTGAGATTAGTATAACCATATATTTCTAAAGATTTTTAAACTACTTTATATATATATTTCGACCCAAAAACGGTTGGTATATCTACATTTGTTGCAAGCACAAGGAAGGAAGGTCAAGATAAATACTTACCAGCATAATATATTTACACCTAACTAAATAGTTGATCTTAAGAAACAACAAATAGACTACCACGTTTTCTTTTTCCTTGTACAATTTCTAAATTGAGGCACATTAGTCAATATTTTCGTCTAGGAATTCCAAAAATTCCTGAGATTTTGATTGAAAGTAAGTAAAATGTTTGGCCTAATTTGACCATTTAGGGATATTTCCTATTGATGAACCAAATGTGAAAATGCTGAAATTTTGGTTAGTTAGGATACCCAACTTTTTTGTACATAACTGTTTGATTGAATCAAATTAACAAACGATGAAAAACTGAAATATTCGGCGTGACTATATTGTATTTGATATTCCAGATTCTGGAGTCAAAAAGCATTAGGCTTTTCATGTTAGATAATTAATGACACTTAACAATTTATACTGTTTATTTCCCTTTTAGAACAGCATAATCAACTACAGCGGCCAAACCCATTCCCAAGTAACTATATCCGCCAAGACTTACGTAGATAGGAAGTAATTTCCTAGCGTGTTGTATTTACTAGAATTTGAACTCTGGTAACCCATAATTTTCATCACACTTGCATTACAGGACCAGAGAGAAGGGGAAGTTGCAATGAGTTGATGAACAAGCTGAGTTCGACTAAGATGAAAATCATGAAAACTAGAAGTTTTCTTATTAGTTATGAGTAAGGAGAGGCTCAAAATAGTATACCTGCAATTCCTAGAAACTCCTTTGTACAAGATTAAGCACGAAAAGAAAAACAGAGAGCTAACAATGAATACCAAAACAGTACTGCAAATAACTGAACCAAAAGTCAGTTACATGACTACCTCGTGGGAAGATTCATAAAAGTCAAGCTCTCGGTTTTCCTTCCTCGGCTACCTATCAAGCATCTCTGGCATCCAGGCCTAATATAGCAACTAGCCACGAAACCAACATTGACGCATCACTTAATGGTAATGTAGCGATTTGTACCATGCTTAGCCCAATAAGTCTTGAGATCAATAGGAATAGACAGATCATGGTCAGCTACTGCAAGCCTTGTAAGCAATCTGCTAAAAACGCTTCCGCTCATTTTCCTACCACCTAAACGGGCATGTCGTTTATTTGGCAATTGTGGTAGAGGATACTCTGACAGATATGTAGTGCAGCAAGATGACTGCCAACCCCCACTTCCCCATTTGTAACACTGCCTTGGTGTTCCTGTACATGTGCAAACAGGTATTGGCATGGTAGACTCGTCAAACTGGATTTGGTTTATCGAGCCAAGATCCTGAGCATCCCATTCAGCTTTAGATCCATCCGTTGTAAGACGCCGATTCAAATCTTCGTTCACTTTCTTTGCCTTCCTGGGGGATTTTGCTGACTTCGTTGACATGCCTTCATTTACTTTTGGTCGTTTTACTTGGAGTGTCTTAGCAGCTTCAGATGATATGGTGGATATAGGAAAAGCATCAGCTACGGGTACATCCTTATTGATACAAATAGAATCAGTCCCATTGTTGTGATGATTTTTAGGTTGATCAGGGCGCTTTGTCCCACGTGTCCTACAACCCAATGTGCCATTCATGGTACATTCTTGAAAGTGGAGAGCAGCCAATGCATTGTCCCTTTCTTTTATGGCAGTATCTCGCGCAGCAAAAGCGGTATCTCGCTGCTGGATTGCAAAATCTCGCTCAGCTAATGCCGCCTTCTTTTCAATCACTGCTCTATCCCGTTCTTCAACAGCAGCATCTCTTTCAGCAAAGACCATTCTGATTTTCGTATTCATGATGAAAGCCTCTTGGTCCTTCATCTGGTAAGGAGGTACCACGTTCCACTACAAAGAAAGCAAGTAGTTCACTACATTACTACCGATCATGATGTCAAGATATATTTAAAATAATGAAATAGATAAAGCATTCTTGTTATTGGGTGATACATTATATGCAGTAGATTCATGCAATGAATTCAGTACATTCCCAGCTAGCTTGTGATTAAGGTGTAGTAGTCGTATTGCCTAAACCTTTCATAATAAAACAATTGCACTTTTCTTACCGGTGCATAACCTCCTCTGGAATAATCCATTTTGTGTCTCTTACTTTCTCGTTCGCCCCCATCATCCATCTCATCTGCCGTGCTTGATAAGAAGCAGACTTGTCACTGCCTATATATAAAATCTTCTGAATCTAATATCAACTAGCTCTCCACTCAACAATCAACCTGCAAAAATAAAGAGGTGAGGGAACAAGAAGGTTGCAGAAATGTTTTTTTCCACACTAGCTATTGCAATGCCGGTATAATAAAATAAACCAGCCATTAGTGAGATATTATGGTTACATTCAAGAAGCAACATCGGCTGTATAAATAGTGCATCAAGCCTATTGAAAACTAATTATCCCAAACACAGACAATCCTCAAGGGCATTCAACTCAAAGGTACGACTCACCTCCATGCAAATAGTAGGTCAAATTGACAACAATATCTAAGGAGTAGATATGACAAAAGGCTGTCTTCTAGTGCTTGAAGTAAGAAATGAGAAAAGGTTGTCCTCCTCAATAATACTGCAAGAGGATATGTATATCTAAGAAGCAGACTTGCTCAAGAAAAAGCAAAAAAAAAAAAAAAAAAAAAAAAAAAAAAGAGAAGGGGTTTTCCCAAAAT